>JARYGA010037080.1:0-33981 GCA_030545235.1 Helianthus tuberosus
GAATGATAAACTGATTGAAATTTGTTCTGGATTTCACAATGATTTGGTAGAGTATTTGTTACATATCATAAATTTATTAAATGATTTCAATTATAACAGATCATGTAACTGTTAGTCGATTAGAGTTGCTAGGTTTTATAAGTTACAGTAAGTATTGTGGAAGATGATGATGTATCAGGCGAAAACACCCCACAAAAATAAACTGGACGAAATCACAAAGAGTGATTTCGGCCCACATGTTGTGTTCGGCCCAGATAAGTTTTTTTAACACTTAATGGATTTCGGCCCACTAGTGAATTCGGCACATATGTGTTTTCGGCATATAGTGATTTCGCCACTATAGGGATTTCGGTCAAGGGGGATTTCGATTCATTATGTGTTTTCGTCAAAACAGTTTACGGCCCAAGTGTGTTAGGCCCAAAAGAGATTTCGTCCATGAAAGTGTTTTCAGCCAAAAGTGTTTTCGGCCAAAAGGGTTTTCGGCCAATTATCTGTAACTTGTTATTATAAAAGATGTTATTCTGTAACTAGGTTAACCTACTAACCATGTTAAGTATTAACTCAGTTATGTCAGCAAACTCGGTTAGATTATTTAACTCTGTTAAGTGTATGGATGCAATTAACTGCTTGTGTTGCATCATATTAACTGTCAAACACTTCTGTTAGTCTGTTAATGTATAACCTTGTCAAAATGGACTGTGAAAGCCTTTATGTGAAACATGAATTGCATAAGTTGGATTAACTGTTTACATGGTACAAGATGCAAATTGCTAGGCACACTTTGTGATATTACTGTGACACTAGTTCCATGTGAAACTTTACAAACAATGTGAACTGATTGAGTATACGTGCACTATAGGACTTGACTGATTTATTGTGAGCATTTAACTTAGCATACCGAGCAAACTAAGGTGAGTTCACACTTCTACCAAGGCATGGGATTCCCGGGGTTGGGAATGGGTTGATTGATTTTTTTTATGCTTAAGAATTTTCGGAATTACATACCATAGGCCTCGGGAGAGGAAGGTCGATGGTAGATACTACTAGACTAGTGATACATATACTTCTCTTCGCACACATGCCGGGATCGGCCGCGATACTAGAACAATCTTCGCAAACATGCCTGGAATGGCCGCGAACTATACTTTAATCTTCACAAACATGCCTGGAGGGCCGCGATACAAATATACCTAGTCTAGAAAACATGGGAAACCCCCACTAAACTTCGCAAACATGCCTAGAGGGCCGCAATACCATTACATACGATACATGATTTCTAAACAAGCATACGATATACGATACGAACATTATAACTAAATAACCTACTGTGAACTCGCTCAACTAGTTGTTGACTCTCTGTTACATGCCTTGCAGGACCTTAGGTACTTTTGGAGCTTGCACGGGAGGCACGGTCGTTGTGGACATGGATCGTGAACATGTTGTTAAGCATTATGACATTTTGTACTTATACTTATGTTGGGTTTTACATTATGGCTTCCGCTACACACTTGTTTATGTTTGGTTTTGAAAACACCTATCGTATTGATGAATGACTTTTACTATTTACTTATATGTTCAATATGATTGGTGGCTTGATCCTGGTCATGTCACGCCTCCAAGCGGTGGTACTCCACGTGTGGATTTTGGGGGTGTGACAGGCAGAACCACGACAGTTGTTACGGAACCCTAAATCAATCGGGCAGCGTAACTATTATGAAACTGGGGTTATAATACTTACAACGGAGCAGAACCTCGCTAATTAGGGGTATAATACCCAAAATATTATGTCTAATATTTCAGAATTCGTGAATGAAATTTGAGAATGAGCGACGGAAACTGAAAACTGATGGCCTTCTTATATAGTTGTGAAATCTGTCCTTCACGCGGCCCGCGTTAGAGACAAGGGATCCTTACGCGGCCCGCGTCAACACCAGTCAACACTATAGCTTAGCTGAGTCGTTGAGTAGGTCCGCCACGATGTCGACACGTGTCGGCCTTTGGTGTGATCGCGTGTTATGAGTCCGCGCTGCCCGCATGAACTAAGCATAACCCATATGCGGCCCGCTTCAACTAAAGAAGTCAGCGGAGTCAAGTCTGGTCTTGATACGGCCCGCGTAAAGTTGAGGTGAGGTCTTTCGCGGCCCGCCTCAGCTTACGTTTTCAGATTTTTCTTTTCTTTATATGTTATAATCTATTTAGGGCTCGGTTTTCACATACGGGTTGTAATATAAAACATATTGGGACATTTTAAGATATAATAGAGGGTTGGAAATATTATAAGGGTGTTGGTTTTACCGAGGGTTGTTACACTTATGCACTTTCCTCTTTGGGAAACCCTATAAATACCCTCCTGTCACATCATTTGTGATGTGACAACTCCTCACTCGACCCAGCCGCACTCAAGCTCTCTTTCTCTCAATTTCTCGCGATTCTTGTAAGTTTTCAACCTAAATCTTGTACTTCTATGATCTACACGCACTTCTTCATCTTTTTCACCTTTGAATCTTAACTTTTAACCGTGAAATCACCGGATTTGAGGTGTTCTAGGGTGATGTCATCATGGAGTTCTTATGAACTTCAAGGTTTGGCTTCATTCCACCAAGAACAACTTAGATCTGAAGGATTTCCACATGAATAATCAATGTTTTCGCATAGATCTACACATATTCATGGTTAAAAGGATTGAGAGAAGGTTTTCCAACTTTCTTTCAACTCTTTTACACTTAATGCACTCAAAACCGATAGAATCGGAGCTCGTTCTAATCTTTTACTCTTTCTTAGTGATGGGATAGTTCAAGATCTGAATACTATCCTAGAGACAACTGATTTCGGGTTTAAACATGAACAACCATCTCAAACAGTGAACAGATCGTATTAGGGTGGTTCCTGTTCGATCGGATCACCTGGGTCAAGATGGGGTTTCTGTTGTTTAAGCACGTTATCCTAACGTCTCGATCAGAACTGCAAAACTTTCAAAACAATCAAGTGTTAAAGACGATCAGGCTGTTGGGACGGATTGCCGTCCGATCAGATTGCCATTCGATCGGACAGCCACCCTATCGGCTAGCACTTGGTTCCACACTTAAAGAATTTTCCCAAGGTTTCAAGGTTTTGAACGTCGAACGGAATGCCATCCGATCGAACGACCATCCGATTATGTGACGTTTGGGACTCTGGTACTTGGTTAATTTTCAAAGATCATCAGTAACTAACGGATTGCCACCCGATCGGATTGCTATCCGATCGAGTGACCGTCCTGTTGTGAACTTGTTCTCAACTGAGAAGCCTCGCCAATCGGATCGTCGTCCAATCGAACCGCCATCTGATCGACCGACCTGAAGGGCAGAGATACTTCTCTATTTTCAAAATGCTACAATGAAAAATTCAAAGGAAAAACCATCATACACAAACACATCATTACCAAACGAGATGTCAATCCAATCGAATGGCCATCCGATTGGATGACCATCCGAACGGAATGACATCCGATCGACTGGCCATCCGATCGGATTGCCATCCGATCGGGTTACCATCCGATACTTGGTTACTTTGCACTGTTTTACGCGCCGCTCATCGTTTATGCTATCGTTAACTGTTCAGGCTAATCTCTCTCAGCGCTCCCTTCAATCCAAGAGAATGTTTACTTGTTAAACATAATCTGTGAGTATACTCGATCCCTTTTTGCTTTATGCACTTTTGGGTGTTACATACGTTACTTATTCTAAATCACATCGATCACACGACGCAAACACTATTTATACGCTGACCATTAATGCATGTTATACGTGACTCGATGAATGCCTGTTTGTTATGTTTACACATTGATTGCTGTCTACCTGCCTTAGCAACGATAGTACTATAGTTTGGACTCAGCACCTGTTCACTCAGGGGTTGTTAAGGACAATACTTCACGTGTTCACAGTGGTGAACATGTGATGCGCACGCACTACTCGCAGTCATTGGTTTTGATAGGATCTTTGTCGATAACTTACATGCTTCACTTTATACGTTGTACATGCTGGTTATGCGTAAACGCTTTCAAACTCTATTATGCAATATCAAACTTGTATGCTCACCTTTACACTATATGTATTGACTTTATTTTAACGTATGTGACAGGTGTTTGAATGCTAGGATTATGTGCTATTTCCTGCTTTTGTGGAATCAAGTAGGATGGAGTCTAGAAACAAACAAAAACAATTTAAATCTGAGTTGTCAGAACATTTGACTTGTCTTGGAGATATTTTGGTCTGTAATAATTATTTACTTGGGTATGTTTATGGTATGGGACATAATATTTAAATATCTGGTAAAATAGTTGTTGTGGATTTCTCCTGGACAATCTGTTTCGCTCAGTGCCATGCCCCGATGTTTCCGTCATCGGTTGGGGTGTGACATTTGTGATAGGAACCATGAGTAGGGACTTTATCGCGCGATTTCAACTAGTTGTTGTGGCGGTGGCTCACAAACACACACCAATTTGGAGAGGTTTTGAAACGATAACATGTTTAACAAATGCCGTTTGTGCATCTTCTAAACGACAAGATATGCTGCGTGAAAGCCAAGGAAGACAATTGAAAAAAAATGGAAGACATGCTTTGTACCAAAAATGAGTTAAATTAAGAAATGACACTTTCAAGGCCCGAGGATACATGTTGGATTCACACTACAAGACACTTTCCCGTTTGATTTCTTTATATCCAAACATTATGGAAGTTCTTGGATGGCTAATAGAAACGGGTCAAACTCTTCCTTGTAGTAGACAAGCAGACGGACTTCTAGAGGATATGAAAAAATACGAACTTGTATTTTACATACACTTGATGGAGCATATTCTAAACATCACACATATTGTCCTAATGTCTTCAAAGAAAAGAGCAAGATTTGATGAGTGCGGTTAAATTGGGTTCTTCCACCAAAAACCAACTTGAAAAGTTTAAGTTGGATGGTTTTAATGAGTTCTTGGAGAAGGTTAACTCCTTTTGTGACATGTATGAACTTGAGGTGAAAAAATTGGATGATGAATACGTTAATCCAAGGTGGCCAAGAAGAAAGACGAACATCACAAATCGGCATTATTACAAGTGTGATTGCTTCAATGTAGTTCTAGATTTGCAAATTCAAGAATTTGGGAACCGTTTTAACGAGGTAACATCGGAACTACTTGTTTGTATGAGTTGTTTGAGTCCGTATGATAATTTTAGTGCAATTAACATTCCAAATATACTAAAGCTAGCAGAGAAGTATCCATATGATTTCATTGAAGACGAAAAACGAAGGCTTCTGGTTCAACTCGGAAAATACATTGATTTTGTGAAAAAAGATAAACAATTCGACAACTTGGATGTTTGTCAAGTCTTGTAAGGTTAATGGTTTCAACAAATATTCACGTAAAGTTTACATTGGTATATCTTTTATTGAAGCTTGTTCTCGTATTACCCGTCGCCGCAACCGCAATCGTTGAAAGATGTTTTTCGGCAATAAAGAACGTGAAGACCGACTTGCGTAATCGGATTGCCGATGAGAATTTAAGTGATAGTTGTATATGTTATATAGAGAAAGACTTGCTTATGAAAATAGCTTTAGATGATGTTTTGGATAGATTTCAAAAAATGAAAACCTGTAAGGCGATGTTTTAAATATGTTTGTATAAAGGTTTGACGTGTTTTTGATGATTATATAAATTTTAGTTTGATGTTCTTTTGTTTTACATGACCCGACCCGATACGAACCTAATTTTTTATTTATATAACTAGGGGCCTAACATTTTTAAAAATATTCAAACCCCCATAGAAAAATTTTGGGTGTTGGCTGCGTTAAGCGCGGTTAATCTACTTATTTACGTCTTTATCGTGCTTTTCTACAAGTACAAGGAAACACTTGAAGGCGACGAGGATGAAGTTGAAAGTGGAGAAATGAGAGAAGATTTCCAGGAGAGGACCTGTTGTTGTTGAGTTAAGATGTCAAAGTTTGTGTTTGTTGTAACTTGTAATCCATCTGTTGATTATTTGTGTATATACTTGATGTCAATTTCTGCTCTTGGTGGGCTTAAGATATAACCTGCTAAGCTGGCGTTTGGTTTGTTGTAAAGGAATTGCTATGGGTGTGGTTTGATAGTAGATTGAAATGGGAATCAGAATGAGAATGGAATTCTAATGTGGCATTTTGTTTATACCAAGGAATCACTATGCGTATGACTGTATGAGTATGATAGCACGTGGGAACAGTGGCGGATTCAGGATTTTTTTTCTAGTGGCGTCTATTTTTTTGTTGTTCAAAATTTTCTTAACAAAACGTTAAAATTTTCGCGAAGTTGAATTAGATTTAAAAAAAGAGAAAAACGAGTTATACAAAGATTGAACTTATGACCTCTTGTTGTTAAAGAAAGGGGTTTACCACCACACCAGCTTTCCTTTTTCTTTTCATTGTGTCCACCTAATTGTATTTATGAAGTCCTTATAAAATTTAATATACCGGATCTACTAATTTTAAAAAAAACAATGGGGTCTTGGGACCCCGACCCGCTCTATGTGGGTCCGGCCCTGTGTGGGAACGGAATGGGGTATGATGGCAGGGGCGGACCCACCCCCAGCCCAAGGTGGGCGGGTGCACCCCTGGAAAAAATAGTGCTAGTTCCCGTCGAAAATCCCGTCTGCACCCATTGAAATTTTTTCGTCCGCACCCCGTAGGAAAAAAATGTTATCAATTTCTATTTTAAATTTTTTAGTAAACTCTTATTTAAAAAAAAAATACTACCTAAATTATATAACTTATACTACCTAACTTAACCTAAATGCCCAATACCTTTACCCATTATTTCATTAAACATAACTAGCTCATTAACCAAACCCAATCTAAATTCAAACTATAATAATTAATTTAAGCCTAAAAACCCTTTACAATTCCTCCCATTCTCTCCCTCCTGCGTCCTCCCCTGCCAGCGAACACAACAACACAGCGGCCAACACAAACAGCAGCCGGCGAACCACCTTTATCCGCCGTCGTCCGACACCAAAGCCATCTGGAATCCGATAAAGGGTAAGTTTCTTTGTTATTTTGATGATTTTAGTTGATATTATAGAAGAAAAAAGGTAATAAAGTTGTTAAATAGGTTTGTAATTTTGTGTGTTTTGACGTTGTTTATTGTTGTTTAGATGATTTTAGGGTGATTATATTGTTTAGATGATTTTTTGGGTGATTACAACTTACATTACACGATTTCTAGGGCTTGAATAGTTAAAAATTAAGATTGAAACATTATGTTATGGAGTAATGAACTTATGGATCAATTTTTTTGTTGCAACAACCCACTTTTCGGAAGTCAAAGTCAAAGTCAAGATTGAGGTCAAAGGAAGAAAAGATTGCTAGTTGCGATCTGTCACTCCTTACTCAACTACTGCTTTGACTTCTTTGAATTGTAATCGAATCTATTATTTATTTACTTTAGTTGTATTATGTGGAGTACTTATTAATAATCGAATTTTAATCGCTAAACGACTTAACGCTAATCGTTATCGCATCGTAACTCGAATTATATGTTCTGGATATTGTTTTACATGTGTGTGCTATTTATGTGTTACTTGTGCATGTTATGTTTATGTTGAGGTGAAAATCGCAATCGCAATCGCAATTCTATCGCATCGCAATCAAATCGCAAACGCTAAACGCAAGTTAATTATAGTGATTGTATGTTAGATATAGTATTTAGGTTATTTGTGTAACTAATGGGTAATACTATCGCATCGCTCGCTCGAATGGCATCGCAACGCTCAACACGCGAATCGAAACTACAGAACTCATCGCGCCGAACACCTGGATCGAGTGGCCAACCGATCGAGTGGCCATCCGATCGGATTGCCATCTGATCGGATTGTCATCCGATCGAGTTGCCACCCGATCGGACTGCCACCCGATCGGACTGCCATCCGATCGGTGACCTGCTCGACACTTATGCACTTTCCTCTCTGGGAAACCATATAAATACCCTTCTGTCACATCATTTATGATGTGACAGCTCCTCACTCAACCCAGCCGCACTCAAGCTCTCTTTCACTCAACTTCTCGCGATTCTTGTAAGTTTTCACCCTAAATCTTGTACTTCTATGATCTACACGCATTTCTTCATCTTTTTCACCTTTGAATCTTAACTTTTAACTGTGAAATCACCGGATTTGAGGTGTTCTAGGGTGACGTCATCATGGAGTTCTTATGAACTTCAAGGTTTCGCTTCATTCCACCAAGAACAACTTAGATCTGAAGGATTTCCATATGAATAATCAATATTTTCGCATAGATCTACACATATTCATGGTTAAAAGGATCGAGAGAAGGTTTTCCAACTTTCTTTCAACTCTTTTGCAATCAATGCACTCAAAACCGATAGAATCGGAGCTCGATCTAATCTTCTACACTTTCTTAGTGATGATATAGTTCAAGATCTGAATACTATCCTAGAGATAACTGATTTCGGGTTTAAACATGAACAACCGTCTCGAACAGTGAACGGATTGGATTAGGGTGGTTCGTGTTCGATTGGATCACTTGGGTCAAGATGGGGTTTCTGTTGTTTAAGCACGTTATCCTAACGTCTCGGTCAGAACTGCAAAACTTTCAAAACATTCTAGTGTCAAAGACGATCAGGCCATTGGGACGGATTACCGTCCGATCGGACAGCCACCCGATCGGCTTGCACTTGGTTCCACACTTAAACAATTTTCCCAAGTTTCAAGGTTTTGAACGTCGAACGGATTGCCATCCGATCGAACGACCATCCGATCGTGTGACGTTTGGGACTCTAGTACTTGGTTAATTTTCAAAGATCATCAGTAAGTAACGGATTGCCACATGATCGGATTGCTATCCGATCGAGTGACCGTCCTGCTGTGAACTTGTTCTAAACTGAGAAGCCTCGCCAATCGGATCGTCGTCCGATCGAACCGCCGTCTGATCGACCGACCTGAAGGGCAGAGATACTTCTCTATTTTCAAAATGCTACAATGAAAACTTCAAAAGAAAAACCATCATACACAAACACATCATTACCAAACGAGATGTCAATCCAATCGAATGGCCATCCGATTGGATGACCATCCGAAAGGATTGACATCCGATCGACTGGCCATCCGATCGGATTTCCATCCGATCGGGTTACCATCTGATACTTGGTTACTTTGCACCGTTTTATGCGCTGCTCATCGTTTATTCTATCGTTAACTGTTCAGGCTAATCTCTCTCAGCGCTCCCTTCAATCCAAGAGAATGTTTACTTGTTAAACATAATCTGTGAGTATACTCGATCCCTTTTTGCTTTATGCACTTTTGGGTGTTACATACGTTACTTATTCTAAATCACATCGATCACACGACGCAAACACTATTTATACGCTGACCATTAATGCATGTTATACGTGACTCGATGAATGCCTGTTTGTTATGTTTACACATTGATTGCTGTCTACCTGCCTTAGCAACGATAGTACTATAGTTTGGACTCAGCACCTGTTCACTCAGGGGTTGTTAAGGACAATACTTCACGTGTTCGCAGTGGTGAACATGTGATGCGCACTCACTACTCGCAGTCATTGGTTTTGATGGGATATTTATCGATAACTTACATGCTTCACATTATACGTTGTACATGCTGGTTTCGAACTCTATTATGCAATATCAAACTTGTATGCTCACCTTTACACTATGTGTATTGACTTTATTTTAACGTATGTGACAGGTGTTTGAATGCTAGGATTATGTGCTTTTTCCTGCTTTTGTTGAATCAAGTAGGATGGAGTCTAGAAATAAACAAAAACAATTTAAATCTGAGTTGTCAGAACATTTGACTTGTCTTGGAGATATTTTGGTCTGTAATAATTATTTACTTGGGTATGTTTATGGTATGGGACATAATATTTAAATATCTAGTAAAATAGTTGTTGTGGATTTCTCCTGGACAATCTGTTTTGCTCAGTGCCATGCCCCGATGTTTCCGTCATCGGTTAGGGTGTGACATTTGTGATAGGAACCATGAGTAGGGACTTTATCGCGTAATTTCAACTAGTTGTTGTGGTGGTGGCTCACAAACACACACCAATTTGGAGAGGTTTTGAAATGATAACATATTTAACAAATGCCGTTTGTGCATCTTCTAAACGAGAAGATATGCTGCGTGAAAGCTAAGGAAGACAATTGAAAAAAAATGGAAGACATGCTTTGTACCAAAAATGAGTTAAATTAAGAAATGACACTTTCAAGGCCCGAGGATACATGTTGGATTCACACTACAAGACACTTTCCCGTTTGATTTCTTTATATCCAAACATTATGGAAGTTCTTGGATGGCTAATAGAAACGGGTCAAACTCTTCCTTGTAGTAGACAAGCAGACGGACTTCTAGAGGATATGTAAAAATACGAACTTGTATTTTACATACACTTGATGGAGCATATTCTAAACATCACACATATTGTCCCAATGTCTTCAAAGAAAAGAGCAAGATTTGATGAGTGCGGTTAAATTGGGTTCTTCCACCAAAAACCAACTTGAAAATTTTAAGTTGGATGGTTTTAATGAGTTCTTGGAGAAGGTTAACTCCTTTTGTGACATGTATGAACTTGAGGTGAAAAATTGGATGATGAATACGTTAACCCAAGGTGGCCAAGAAGAAAGACGAACATCACAAATCGGCATTATTACAAGTGTGATTGCTTCAATGTAGTTCTAGATTTGCAAATTCAAGAATTTGGGAACCGTTTTAACGAGGTAACATCGGAACTACTTGTTTGTATGAGTTGTTTGAGTCCGTATGATAATTTTAGTGCATTTAACATTCCAAATATACTAAAGCTAGAAGAGAAGTATCCATATGATTTCATTGAAGACGAAAAACGAAGGGTTCTGGTTCAACTCGGAAACTACATTGATTTTGTGAAAAAAGATAAACAATTCGACAACTTGGATGTTTGTCAAGTCTTGTAAGGTTAATGGTTTCAACAAATATTCAAACCCCCATAGGGGCCTAACATTTTCAACATGACCCGACCCGATACGAACCTAATTTTTTATTTATATAACTAGGGGCCTAACATTTTTAAAAATATTCAAACCCCCATAGAAAAATTTTGGGTGTTGGCTGCGTTAAGCGCGGTTAATCTACTTATTTACGTCTTTGTCGCGCTTTTCTACAAGTACAAGGAAACACCCGAAGGCGACGAGGATGAAGCTGAAGGTGGAGAAATGAGAGAAGATTTCCAGGAGAGGACCTGTTGTTGTTGAGTTAAGATGTCAAAGTTTGTGTTTGTTGTAACTTGTAATCCATCTGTTGATTATTTGTGTATATAATTGATGTCAATTTCTGCTCTTGGTGGGCTTAAGATATAACCTGCTAAGCTAGCGTTTGGTTTGTTGTAAAGGAATTGCTATGGGTGTGGTTTGATAGTAGATTGAAATGGGAATCAGAATGAGAATGGAATTCTAATGTGGCATTTTGTTTATACCAAGGAATCACTATGCGTATGACTGTATGAGTATGATAGCACGTGGGAACAGTGGCGGATTCAGGATTTTTTTTTTCTAGTGGCGTCTATTTTTTTGGTGTTCAAAATTTTCTTAACAAAACGTTAAAATTTTCGCGAAGTTGAATTAGATTTAAAAAAACAGAAAAACGAGTTATACAAAGATTGAACTTATGACCTCTTGTTGGTAAAGAAAGGGGTTTACCACCACACCAGCTTTCCTTTTTCTTTTCATTCTGTCCACCTAATTGTATTTATGAAGTCCTTATAAAATTTAATATACCGGATCTACTAATTTTTAAAAAACATTGGGGTCTTGGGACCCCGACGCGCTCTATGTGGGTCCGGCCCTGTGTGGGAACGGAATGGGGTATGATGGCAGGGGCGGACCCACCCCCAGCCCAAGGTGGGCGGGCGGACCCCTGGAAAAAAATAGTGCTAGTTCCCGTCGAAAATCCCGTCTGCACCCATTGGAATTTTTTCGTCCGCACCCCTTAGGAAAAAAATGTTATCAATTTATATTTTAAATTTTTTTTAGTAAACTCTTATTTAAAAAAAAATACTACCTAAATTATATAACTTATACTACCTAACTTAACCTAAATGCCCAATACCTTTACCCATTATTTCATTAAACATAACTAGCTCATTAACCAAACCCAATCTAAATTCAAACTATAAAAATTAATATAAGCCCAAAAACCCTTTATAATTCCTCCCATTCTCTCCCTCTTGCGTCCTCCCCTTCCAGCGAACACAACAACACAGCGGCCAACACAAACAGCAGCCGGCGAACCACCGTTATCCGCCGTCGTCCGACACCAAAGCCATCCGGAATCCGATAAAGGGTAAGTTTCTTTGTTATTTTGATGATTTTAGTTGATATTATAGAAGAAAAAGTTAATAAAGTTTTTAAATAGGTTTGTAATTTTGTGTGTTTTCACGTTGTTTATGGTTGTTTAGATGATTTTAGGGTGATTTTATTGTTTAGATGATTTTTTGGGTGATTACAACTTACATTACACGATTTCTAGGGCTTGAATAGTTAAAAATTAAGATTGAAACATTATGTTATGGAGCAATGAACTTATGGATCAATTTGTTTGTTGTAACAACCCACTTTTCGGAAGTCAAAGTCAAAGTCAAGATTGAGGTCAAAGGAAGAAAAGATTGCTAGTTGCGATCTGTCACTCCTTACCCAACTACTGCTTTGACTTCTTTGACTTGTAATCGAATCTATTATTTATTTGCTTTAGTTGTATTATGTGGAGTACTTATTAATAATCGAGTTTTAATCGCATGTTTAATCGCTAAACGACTTAACGCTAATCGCTATCGCATCGCAACTCGAATTATGTGTTCTGGATATTGTTTTACATGTGTGTGCTATTTATGTGTTACTTGTGCATGTTATGTTTATGTTGAGGTGAAAATCGCAATCGCAATTCTATCGCATCGCAATCAAATCGCAAACGCTAAACGCAAGTTAATTATAGTGATTGTATGTTATATATAGTAGTTAGGTTATTTGTGTAACTAATGGGTAATACTATCGCATCGCTCACTCGAATGGCATCGCAATGCTCAACACGCGAATCGAAACTACAAAACTCATCGCGCCGAACACCTAGATCGAGTGGCCAACCGATCGAGTGGCCATCCGATCGGATTGCCATCTGATCGGATTGTCATCCGATCGAGTTGCCACACGATCGGACTGCCACCCGATCGGACTGCCATCCGATCGGTGACCTGCTCGACACTTATGCACTTTCCTCTTTGGGAAACCCTATAAATACTCTCCTGTCACATCATTTGTGATGTGATAGCTCCTCACTCGACCCAGCCGAACTCAAGCTCTCTTTCTCTCAATTTCTCGCGATTCTTGTAAGTTTTCAACCTAAATCTTGTACTTCTATGATCTACATGCACTTCTTCATCTTTTTCACCTTTGAATCTTAACTTTTAACCGTGAAATCACCGGATTTGAGGTGTTCTAGGGTGATGTCATCATGGAGTTCTTATGTAACAACCCTCATTAAAAACTATTATTTCTTATGATTTATTGTTTAATAGGAAACCCTAATTGAGAAACCCAAGTGATTCTGCAGAAACCCTAAGATTTCCAGAACAATCAGAATCAGGATTAGGGCCCCTAAAACTCAGGGGGGTATTTTCTATGGACGATTATCCACTTATCTCGTTGTCGAAATAGAATTTTAAGAAACTGTTGACTCAGCAGGCCTAGTCTCACACGTAGCTACCCTATAAGAATGAGGTGTCCCTTACGGACCGTAAGGGAATATTTGTTACGGTCCGTAAGCTGTTCCAAATCGGTGTATAAATAGCAGACATTGGCACTTAGTTTCTGGTGTTGAGACGACGGAGAAATTCAACTTGTACGTTGAGTTATCTTCTGATTACTACAATTAACACACACGATCACTAATTGATGCTACGATACAGGGTATTAATTCGATCGCTATTACGATTCAATGTCCGATCGATTGAAACTATCCGATAGATGTTTAAGTGCTGCTCAAATTGGGTTTATACTTTGTCATTCGTCGTGATTTCGACTTGAATGTTTGAGTGCTGTTCGAAATCGGACTATACTCTGTCATTCGTTGTGAATCCGCTAGATGTTTAAGTATCGCACTTTGTCATTTGTTGTGAGGGTTTGATCTCGTGAGTTATCGTAAAAGCTGTATTAAGTTACTTACCTAGTTATGTGTGCAAATTAGGTTATTAAGCTTATCAGTAGGCTAAACTCTACCTCATACCAAAGTTGAAGCTTATAATCAGAAGAGTTAGAATCAGGAAGCTTGTTAAATCAAGGTGAGTTCACATTCTCTACAAGGCTCGGCCATCCTCCGTGGGTAGGATGCCAGTATTAAAATCATACGAATTCTCCAGAGTGCAGAATACGTACGTTCTCAGTGTGTAGAACGAACAAAACAAAACTTTGGGATGGATAATCCTACGGGCTAGTAAGCCAGTGAACAGAGCCGTGAATTCACTCAACTTTGTTGTTGACTCGTTGTTACATGCCTTGCAGGTCGTTAGGTATCTATGGAGCTTGCATCGGAGTGGGAAGAGTCGTTGTGGGACATGGACAACTGTGTACCATGCTAAACATTTGAAACGTTTAAACTTATGATTTGGTTTTAAACTTTATGCTTCCGCTTGTAACTTAAACTATGTTTTGTTTAGACACCAATTGTATTGTGTTGGATTTTACAAACTACTTACATGCTTGTTCAATATGATTGGTGGCTTGATCCTGGTCACGTCACGCCTCCAAGCGGTGGTACTCCGCATGGTGGATTTTGGGGGTGTGACAGATTGGTATCAGAGCCATTGGTTATAGTGAACTTGGTTTTAAAAAGGAAAAATATTTTTGATGAAAACCAGACTATAACCTGTAAAGTGTTCAATGATCCACAACGATGCTTCATTCCAAGTGCAAGACTCAATACTTTACGGTGTTCTATAATATTTATTTTAAGTGCTATGGGTTAAGATTAAGTCATCCCTAAGTATTTCATGTATACAACCTTAAGAAATGTCTATCTGACAAATTTTTGGTAGTATTTCTTTAAGACATAGAGATAAATGAAAAGTTTAAAGATTTGTGACTTTAGATATAAAACAGAAAGGTTAAGTTTCTCGAACATAAAAGATTAGTACTAGTATCCTTACTTATTCGAGTAAATCTCGAGGACGAGATTTCTATAAGGTGGGGAGAATGTAACAACCCTCATTAAAAACTATTATTTCTTATGATTTATTGTTTAATAGGAAACCCTAATTGAGAAACCAAAGTGATTCTGCTGAAACCCTAAGATTTCCAGAACAATCAGAATCAGGATTAGGGCCCCTAAAACTCAGGGGGGGTATTTTCTATGGACGATTATCCACTTATCTCGTTGTCGAAATAGAATTTTAAGAAACTGTTGACTCAGCAGGCCTAGTCTCACACGTAGCTACCCTATAAGAATGAGGTATCCCTTACGGACCGCAAGGGAATATTTGTTACGGTCCGTAAGCTGTTCCAAATCGGTGTATAAATAGCAGACATTGGCACTTAGTTTCTGGTGTTGAGACGACGGAGAAATTCAACTTGTACGTTGAGTTATCTTCTGATTACTACAATTAACACACACGATCACTAATTGATGCTACGATACAGGGTATTAATTCGATCGCTATTACGACTCAATGTCCGATCGATTGAAACTATCCGATAGATGTTTAAGTGCTGCTCAAATTGGGTTTATACTTTGTCATTCGTCGTGATTTCGACTTGAATGTTTGAGTGCTGTTCGAAATCGCACTATACTCTGTCATTCGTTGTGAATCCGCCAGATGTTTAAGTATCGCACTTTGTCATTTGTTGTGAGGGTTTGATCTCGTGAGTTATCGTAAAAGCTGTATTAAGTTACTTACCTAGTTTCGTGTGCAAATTAGGTTATTAAGCTTATCAGTAGGCTAAACTCTACCTCATACCAAAGTAGATGCTTATAATCAGAAGAGTTAGAATCAGGAAGCTTGTTAAATCAAGGTGAGTTCACATTCTCTACAAGGCTCGGCCATCCTCCGTGGGTAGGATGCCAGTATTAAAAGCATACGAATTCTCCAGAGTGCAGAATACGTACGTTCTCAGTGTGTAGAACGAACAAAACAAAACTTTGGGATGGATAATCCTACGGGCTAGTAAGCCAGTGAACAGAGCCGTGAATTCACTCAACTTTGTTGTTGACTCGTTGTTACATGCCTTGCAGGTCGTTAGGTATCTATGGAGCTTGCATCGGAGTGGGAAGATTCGTTGTGGGACATGGACAACTGTGTACCATGCTAAACATTTGAAACGTTTAAACTTATGATTTGGTTTTAAACTTTATGCTTCCGCTTGTAACTTAAACTATGTTTTGTTTAGACACCAATTGTATTGTGTTGGATTTTACAAACTACTTACATGCTTGTTCAATATGATTGGTGGCTTGATCCTGGTCACGTCACGCCTCCAAGCGGTGGTACTCCGCATTGTGGATTTTGGGGGTGTGACAGATTGGTATCAGAGCCATTGGTTATAGTGAACTTGGTTTTAAAAAGGAAAAATATTTTTGATGAAAACCAGACTATAACCTGTAAAGTGTTCAATGATCCACAACGATGCTTCATTCCAAGTGCAAGACTCAATACTTTACGGTGTTCTATAATATTTATTTTAAGTGCTATGGGTTAAGATTAAGTCATCCCTAAGTATTTCATGTATACAACCTTAAGAAATGTCTATCTGACAAATTTCTGGTAGTATTTCTTTAAGACATAGAGATAAATGAAAAGTTTAAAGATTTGTGACTTTAGATATAAAACAGAAAGGTTAAGTTTCTCGAACATAAAAGATTAGTACTAGTATCCTTACTTATTCGAGTAAATCTCGAGGACGAGATTTCTATAAGGTGGGGAGAATGTAACAACCCTCATTAAAAACTATTATTTCTTATGATTTATTGTTTAATAGGAAACCCTAATTGAGAAACCCAAGTGATTCTGCTGAAACCCTAAGATTTCCAGAACAATCAGAATCAGGATTAGGGCCCCTAAAACTCAGGGGGGGTATTTTCTATGGACGATTATCCACTTATCTCGTTGTCGAAATAGAATTTTAAGAAACTGTTGACTCAGCAGGCCTAGTCTCACACGTAGCTACCCTATAAGAATGAGGTGTCCCTTACGGACCGTAAGGGAATATTTGTTACGGTCCGTAAGCTGTTCCAAATCGGTGTATAAATAGCAGACATTGGCACTTAGTTTCTGGTGTTGAGACGACGGAGAAATTCAACTTGTACGTTGAGTTATCTTCTGATTACTACAATTAACACACACGATCACTAATTGATGCTACGATACAGGGTATTAATTCGATCGCTATTACGATTCAATGTCCGATCGATTGAAACTATCCGATAGATGTTTAAGTGCTGCTCAAATTGGGTTTATACTTTGTCATTCGTCGTGATTTAGACTTGAATGTTTGAGTGCTGTTCGAAATCGGACTATACTCTGTCATTCGTTGTGAATCCGCTAGATGTTTAAGTATCACACTTTGTCATTTGTTGTGAGGGTTTGATCTCGTGAGTTATCGTAAAAGCTGTATTAAGTTACTTACCTAGTTTCGTGTGCAAATTAGGTTATTAAGCTTATCAGTAGGCTAAACTCTACCTCATACCAAAGTAGATGCTTATAATCAGAAGAGTTAGAATCAGGAAGCTTGTTAAATCAAGGTGAGTTCACATTCTCTACAAGGCTCGGCCATCCTCCGTGGGTAGGATGCCAGTATTAAAATCATACGAATTCTCCAGAGTGCAGAATACGTACGTTCTCAGTGTGTAGAACGAACAAAACAAAACTTTGGGATGGATAATCCTACGGGCTAGTAAGCCAGTGAACAGAGCCGTGAATTCACTCAACTTTGTTGTTGACTCGTTGTTACATGCCTTGCAGGTCGTTAGGTATCTATGGAGCTTGCATCGGAGTGGGAAGAGTCGTTGTGGGACATGGACAACTGTGAACCATGCTAAACATTTGAAACGTTTAAACTTATGATTTGGTTTTAAACTTTATGCTTCCGCTTGTAACTTAAACTATGTTTTGTTTAGACACCAATTGTATTGTGTTGGATTTTACAAACTACTTACATGCTTGTTCAATATGATTGGTGGCTTGATCCTGGTCACGTCACGCCTCCAAGCGGTGGTACTCCGCATGGTGGATTTTGGGGGTGTGACAGATTGGTATCAGAGCCATTGGTTATAGTGAACTTGGTTTTAAAAAGGAAAAATATTTTTGATGAAAACCAGACTATAACCTGTAAAGTGTTCAATGATCCACAATGATGCTTCATTCCAAGTGCAAGACTCAATACTTTACGGTGTTCTATAATATTTATTTTAAGTGCTATGGGTTAAGATTAAGTCATCCCTAAGTATTTCATGTATACAACCTTAAGAAATGTCTATCTGACAAATTTCTGGTAGTATTTCTTTAAGACATAGAGATAAATGAAAAGTTTAAAGATTTGTGACTTTAGATATAAAACAGAAAGGTTAAGTTTCTCGAACATAAAAGATTAGTACTAGTATCCTTACTTATTCGAGTAAATCTCGAGGACGAGATTTCTATAAGGTAGGGAGAATGTAACAACCCTCATTAAAAACTATTATTTCTTATGATTTATTGTTTAATAGGAAACCCTAATTGAGAAACCCAAGTGATTCTGCTGAAACCCTAAGATTTCCAGAACAATCAGAATCAGGATTTGGGCCCCTAAAACTCAGGGGGGGTATTTTCTATGGACGATTATCCACTTATCTCGTTGTCGAAATATAATTTTAAGAAACTGTTGACTCAGCAGGCCTAGTCTCACACGTAGCTACCCTATAAGAATGAGGTGTCCCTTACGGACCGTAAGGGAATATTTGTTACGGTCCGTAAGCTGTTCCAAATCGGTGTATAAATAGCAGACATTGGCACTTAGTTTCTGGTGTTGAGACGACGGAGAAATTCAACTTGTACGTTGAGTTATCTTCTGATTACTACAATTAACACACACGATCACTAATTGATGCTACGATACAGGGTATTAATTCGATCGCTATTACGATTCAATGTCCGATCGATTGAAACTATCCGATAGATGTTTAAGTGCTGCTCAAATTGGGTTTATACTTTGTCATTCGTCGTGATTTCGACTTGAATGTTTGAGTGCTGTTCGAAATCGGACTATACTCTGTCATTCGTTGTGAATCCGCTAGATGTTTAAGTATCGCACTTTGTCATTTGTTGTAAGGGTTTGATCTCGTGAGTTATCGTAAAAGCTGTATTAAGTTACTTACCTAGTTTCGTGTGCAAATTAGGTTATTAAGCTTATCAGTAGGCTAAACTCTACCTCATACCAAAGTAGATGCTTATAATCAGAAGAGTTAGAATCAGGAAACTTGTTAAATCAAGGTGAGTTCACATTCTCTACAAGGCTCGGCCATCCTCCGTGGGTAGGATGCCAGTATTAAAATCATACGAATTCTCCAGAGTGCAGAATACGTACGTTCTTAGTGTGTAGAACGAACAAAACAAAACTTTGGGATGGATAATCCTACGGGCTAGTAAGCCAGTGAACAGAGCCGTGAATTCACTCAACTTTGTTGTTGACTCGTTGTTACATGCCTTGCAGGTCGTTAGGTATCTATGGAGCTTGCATCGGAGTGGGAAGAGTCGTTGTGGGACATGGACAACTGTGTACCATGCTAAACATTTGAAACGTTTAAACTTATGATTTGGTTTTAAACTTTATGCTTCCGCTTGTAACTTAAACTATGTTTTGTTTAGACACCAATTGTATTGTGTTGGATTTTACAAACTACTTACATGCTTGTTCAATATGATTGGTGGCTTGATCCTGGTCACGTCACGCCTCCAAGCGGTGGTACTCCGCATGGTGGATTTTGGGGGTGTGACAGATTGGTATCAGAGCCATTGGTTATAGTGAACTTGGTTTTAAAAAGGAAAAATATTTTTGATGAAAACCAGACTATAACCTGTAAAGTGTTCAATGATCCACAACGATGCTTCATTCCAAGTGCAAGACTCAATACTTTACGGTGTTCTATAATATTTATTTTAAGTGCTATGGGTTAAGATTAAGTCATCCCTAAGTATTTCATGTATACAACCTTAAGAAATGTCTATCTGACAAATTTCTGGTAGTATTTCTTTAAGACATAGAGATAAATGAAAAGTTTAAAGATTCGTGACTTTAGATATAAAACAGAAAGGTTAAGTTTCTCGAACATAAAAGATTAGTACTAGTATCCTTACTTATTCGAGTAAATCTCGAGGACGAGATTTCTATAAGGTGGGGAGAATGTAACAACCCTCATTAAAAACTATTATTTCTTATGATTTATTGTTTAATAGGAAACCCTAATTGAGAAACCCAAGTGATTCTGCTGAAACCCTAAGATTTCCAGAACAATCAGAATCAGGATTAGGGCCCCTAAAACTCAGGGGGGGTATTTTCTATGGACGATTATCCACTTATCTCGTTGTCGAAATAGAATTTTAAGAAACTGTTGACTCAGCAGGCCTAGTCTCACACGTAGCTACCCTATAAGAATGAGGTGTCCCTTACGGACCGTAAGGGAATATTTGTTACGGTCCGTAAGCTGTTCCAAATCGGTGTATAAATAGCAGACATTGGCACTTAGTTTCTGGTGTTGAGACGACGGAGAAATTCCACTTGTACGTTGAGTTATCTTCTGATTACTACAATTAACACACACGATCACTAATTGATGCTACGATACAGGGTATTAATTCGATCGCTATTACGATTCAATGTCCGATCGATTGAAACTATCCGATAGATGTTTAAGTGCTGCTCAAATTGGGTTTATACTTTGTCATTCGTCGTGATTTTGACTTGAATGTTTGATTGCTGTTCGAAATCGGACTATACTCTGTCATTCGTTGTGAATCCGCTAGATGTTTAAGTATCGCACTTTGTCATTTGTTGTGAGGGTTTGATCTCGTGAGTTATCGTAAAAGCTGTATTAAGTTACTTACCTAGTTTCGTGTGCAAATTAGGTTATTAAGCTTATCAGTAGGCTAAACTCTACCTCATACCAAAGTAGATGCTTATAATCAGAAGAGTTAGAATCAGGAAGCTTGTTAAATCAAGGTGAGTTCACATTCTCTACAAGGCTCGGCCATCCTCCGTGGGTAGGATGCCAGTATTAAAATCATACGAATTCTCCAGAGTGCAGAATACGTACGTTCTCAGTGTGTAGAACGAACAAAACAAAACTTTGGGATGGATAATCCTACGGGCTAGTAAGCCAGTGAACAGAGCCGTGAATTCACTCAACTTTGTTGTTGACTCGTTGTTACATGCCTTGCAGGTCGTTAGGTATCTATGGAGCTTGCATCGGAGTGGGAAGAGTCGTTGTGGGACATGGACAACTGTGTACCATGCTAAACATTTGAAACGTTTAAACTTATGATTTGGTTTTAAACTTTATGCTTCCGCTTGTAACTTAAACTATGTTTTGTTTAGACACCAATTGTATTGTGTTGGATTTTACAAACTACTTACATGCTTGTTCAATATGATTGGTGGCTTGATCCTGGTCACATCACGCCTCCAAGCGGTGGTACTCCGCATGGTTGATTTTGGGGGTGTGACAGATTGGTATCAGAGCCATTGGTTATAGTGAACTTGGTTTTAAAAAGGAAAAATATTTTTGATGAAAACCAGACTATAACCTGTAAAGTGTTCAATGATCCACAACGATGCTTCATTCCAAGTGCAAGACTCAATACTTTACGGTGTTCTATAATATTTATTTTAAGTGCTATGGGTTAAGATTAAGTCATCCCTAAGTATTTCATGTATACAACCTTAAGAAATGTTTATCTGACAAATTTCTGGTAGTATTTCTTTAAGACATAGAGATAAATGAAAAGTTTAAAGATTTGTGACTTTAGATATAAAACAGAAAGGTTAAGTTTCTCGAACATAAAAGATTAGTACTAGTATCCTTACTTATTCGAGTAAATCTCGAGGACGAGATTTCTATAAGGTGGGGAGAATGTAACAACCCTCATTAAAAACTATTATTTCTTATGATTTATTGTTTAATAGGAAACCCTAATTGAGAAACCCAAGTGATTCTGCTGAAACCCTAAGATTTCCAGAACAATCAGAATCAGGATTAGGGCCCCTAAAACTCAGGGGGGGTATTTTCTATGGACGATTATCCACTTATCTCGTTGTCAAAATAGAATTTTAAGAAACTGTTGACTCAGCAGGCCTAGTCTCACACGTAGCTACCCTATAAGAATGAGGTGTCCCTTACGGACCGTAAGGGAATATTTGTTACGGTCCGTAAGCTGTTCCAAATCTGTGTATAAATAGCAGACATTGGCATTAGTTTCTGGTGTTGAGACGACGGAGAAATTCAACTTGTACGTTGAGTTATCTTCTGATTACTACAATTAACACACACGATCACTAATTGATGCTACGATACAGGGTATTAATTCGATCGCTATTACGATTCAATGTCCGATCGATTGAAACTATCCGATAGATGTTTAAGTGCTGCTCAAATTGGGTTTATACTTTGTCATTCGTCGTGATTTCGACTTGAATGTTTGAGTGCTGTTCGAAATCGGACTATACTCTGTCATTCGTTGTGAATCCGCTAGATGTTTAAGTATCGCACTTTGTCATTTGTTGTGAGGGTTTGATCTCGTGAGTTATCGTAAAAGCTGTATTAAGTTACTTACCTAGTTTCGTGTGCAAATTAGGTTATTAAGCTTATCAGTAGGCTAAACTCTACCTCATACCAAAGTAGATGCTTATAATCAGAAGAGTTAGAATCAGGAAGCTTGTTAAATCAAGGTGAGTTCACATTCTCTACAAGGCTCGGCCATCCTCCGTGGGTAGGATGCCAGTATTAAAATCATACGAATTCTCCAGAGTGCAGAATACGTACGTTCTCAGTGTGTAGAACGAACAAAACAAAACTTTGGGATGGATAATCCTACGGGCTAGTAAGCCAGTGAACAGAGCCGTGAATTCACTCAACTTTTTTGTTGACTCGTTGTTACATGCCTTGCAGGTCGTTAGGTATCTATGGAGCTTGCATCGGAGTGGGAAGAGTCGTTGTGGGACATGGACAACTGTGTACCATGCTAAACATTTGAAATGTTTAAACTTATGATTTGGTTTTAAACTTTATGCTTCCGCTTGTAACTTAAACTATGTTTTGTTTAGACACCAATTGTATTGTGTTGGATGTGACACCCCGACCACATAGAACATACAAAACGTGGCGGAAACATCGGGGAGTGTTGTAACAGAATTAATGTTTCACAACCATGGAAATTTAAGTTTCGTTTTATTGATTTAAAAGTGTTACAATGTCTTAACAAACAAGGAAATACAACATAATTAACTAGTCTTGCATCTTTTATTGTCACTAAAGCCCAAGTCTGTCTATGTGTATCTTGATCATCTTATGCAACAGCTCCTGAAAAACACATGTGAAAATAGGTACGTCAGCATAAAATGCCTGTGAGATACATAGGTTTTGTGAAAATAAGATTCATGACTTATGTTTGAGAAAATGTTTAGTCATGAACCTTGTTATTTGCTTTGTCTTTTAAATCATTTGAAAAACGATAAGATCAGATGATAAGTATAAATAAATGTAAGGTTAAATGAATAACCAAGTAAAATATGTTTGCATAAGATAAGTTGTTTATAAATCAATGTCTTGTGAAAAGTATGTTATTTGTATGAAATGTTCTATGTCTCAAACTGAAATGATTCAAATAACGTTACGACATGTAATACCATACAAACACTTATATATAGGAAGTACCAGCGGCGTATCCACCATGCTTGTATCATATTACACACGCATCGTTACTTAATCACTTAATCAAACCAAACCAACCAATGTAAGAAGTCTATGTTTAAACCAATTGTCAAATGTATTGAATAATATGTCAAAGTGTTCATGTCAAGATGTAAATCATGTCAAAATGTCTATGTCAAATATCCATGTCAAATGTCTATGTCAAATATCCATGTCAAATGTCTATGTCAAGTATCCATGTCAAATGTCTATGTCAAATATCCATGTCAAATGTCTATGTCAAGTATCCATGTCAAATGTCTATGTCAAATATCCATGTCAAATGTCTATGTCAAGTATCCATGTCAAATGTCTATGTCAAAATGTCATGTATGGCAAGTGAAATGTCTCAACTAAACCATATGCACAAAAACAAAGTATTGAAGTAAAACTTGGTTTAAATCAAAGCTATGTTTTGTGTAAATGCATGCAAATATTTAATATGAACATTTATGCGGTATTGTGAAAATGCATACATCCAAGCCTTGCGACTGTGGTGATAAACCCTTTAAACAAATTAAAGGTCTATCTGTCTTATATCATCGAATTTGGTCATTCCTTTCATCCCCTTTCCCTGGGACGTCCGGAACGGGAGTTGTCAATTCCTATGGTACCACTACCTACTAACGAACGGCCTAGCTAATGTTAATGAATGTATTGTCCCATGTAAACAAACCAAATGTCATACCAGAATTGTAAGCATGTGAAAACAATGCACTAAGTATGTAATCAAATGAACATACATAGTGTGAAATGTCATGTAAAACGATGTACTAAGTAATGCACAAAATTGGGCACACCTAGCATGAAATGTCATAAAATCATGTACTATAATGTACTAATGAACATAGCATGTATATGATGTGAAAACATGAAAGCATGAAAGTAACAAGTAGGCACATGTGTTTCACCCCAAAACGTTTGGAAAACAGTAAAAGAGGGGTCTATGTACTCACTTGAGATTGCTCAGAAGTCCTTGAGTAACAACCACACAATGCTAGAGATCGCGGATATCAAACGGCACCTAATATAGGTAACTATGTTAATTAACCGGACCTAGATCGGAAGATCAGGTAGCATGAGGGTTCGTAAACCAAACGAGTGTAGAGACTCGTGTCATTTGGTTTAACAAAGCCTACATACTAATTGAAACCTAACATAATTGTATACGACCCATTACGACCCGTTTAGATAGCTTATGCTACTTTAACGCGTCGTTCGCGTGAAACGCGTTCGGACCGTCTAACTAGTCCTATGACAAGTGTTATATGCCTAAACATGTTACATAATCAGTTATGTGACAAAAGTTTAGGTTACATATGTTTAATTACCAATTATACATGAAAAGGGTATTCTGGTAATTTACCTAAGGCATATAAACTACCTATCATACAACTACTTAAACGATGTGACCATAGGGTATAACCTCGGAAGGTTATTCCCTACCTACTATGGTCACCTAATGTATTTGGTCGGATCCTAATGATCGACCAAATGGGTCGGGTTCGAGGTATAAGCGATTTATTAGATCGCTTACCCTACGACCCTAGACAACGTGGTAATCAGTAGGCATAGTCCCAAGGGACTATAACCAACGTGATTACACTCACGTTGCGAAGTTCAAACGAACTTCGCATTGACCATAACTGGTCAATGTAGAAAGTCAAACAAAGTTTGACTTTCAGACTCGAAAGAGTCGAAAAGCAATAAAAGAACGAAAGAATACTTACGAAGGGTCCCCGAATGCTAATCCCGATCCAAGAACTCAGGTATGAAACAATGGTTTCAACTTAGAGCTCTCAAATCAGAATTCTTGTAAGAAATGAGGTTGGGGTGATGGGGTATTTATAGTTTTCGGGTAACCGTTAGGATCGTTTCATGGAAAACGTGCCATGATCCGAGGCGTACACTTGTCGGAAACTCATGGTGGCTAAAAACCATCCTTATCAGCTGACTAGACAATTGGGAATGGGTGGTGGAGGATTAAACAGCTGCAACCTGCTGGTTAATACACTTAATCTGGTCTGGTTATGCAGTCGCGTAGCGCGACGGGTAGGCCCTTAGGGCTCGCGCTACGCTACTGCCTCCCAGTTCCAGAATTGTTTCAAAAGTGACAGGTTTAGTCCCTGCAGCCCGTTTAAGCGATTTTCGATGCGTTTGAACCCCGTTAACCTCATTTCAAGGCTCTAAAATGAAGTTAAAGTATAGGGAACTCAAAACATGCTCAAAAATATGCCGGATGATGGTTCGTTTGGTCGTACGATCGCGATGTTCGCTTAATTACGACGGAATGCGCATAAGCGCGAAAAACGATCCAAATGACGCGACGAATGGATTTTTCTTATAGCGAACACTAAAATATAATATAGTCATGCTAACATAAATTTTTGGATGTCCGGATGTATTCAGAACGTAAGTTATGCGCGAAAATGCAAACTTGTGCACTTTTTGACACTTTTAGTTCCTGAATGACACAAAAGTTTATTTTAGCACACCGAACCACTCAAAGCCTATTTCTAAGCTATGTAAAGGATATTTATGGTATGTTTAACTTATGGTCATGTTCCGGAATGTCTGTTACAGTTCAAATTGGCATACTTTCACAGTTTGTCAACTTTAGTCCCTGTAAGCGATTTAACTTGATTTTGCCATACCAAAGCCTTCAAAACTTATTTCTAAGTTATGTAAAGGTTATTTAAGGTATGTTAAACCTATTTCACTATTCCGGAGTGTTTGTTGCATTATACTGGTTATATCTACGCATCGGTGCGCGTATAACCTTCCAGAAAGTGATTTAGAGTTTGGAATTGAACGAGAATTGATATGTGCAAATGATACACATATTTTTACAAATCCCAAGTATGAAATATAATATTTCATTGGTTCGGTATTTGTTTGATGGCCGTGGAGGCACAGGTGTTACAGTCTCCCCTACTTTAGGAAATTTCGTCCCGAAATTTATTTAGAGGAAACTTGTGAGAGATTGAAAACATGAAGTTGAAAAGATCGAACAACATTGGTTAGGGTTCTTGAACTTCTAGTAACCTTAATAACATTATGTTTGCAATGTAAGAGGGACACTTATATACAAGTATATGAAGTGTCATTGGTGCGTCCACCGTACCTCCATTACATCGTTCTTATTTTGTTATTGTTGTCGCTATCGGTTCTTACACATAATAAATCTTACTGGGTTTCTGTGCACTAAATTTCATAATTATGTACGCGTCCATAATTAGACAATTCCTTGCATAGTTCACTCAGTCCATTTTATAATGTGTAGGGGAAAACCAAATGAACAATCCTGTGATGAGTGTGACTAGACCGCCTTAGAGTCCTTTTAATTAAATCAATAAATGATCTAAAATAGACTATCAAGGAGTCTGTCCAGCTACATCACTAGATTTCGTTCTTTAACCAAATTGTGAATCAATCTTTTTGATTAGACCACTAAAGGGTCTCTTATGAATCATGGAGTGGTACTATATAATCCAAGGGTCTTAACTATTACATAGAAGCCCATTAAGGATTTAAGGTAATACCTTTTTGAATATCCTACTACGAATCCCTCATATGAAGATATGAAAGATTCTACGAGGATTTGGATAACGAATATCCAGAGTATACAAAAACACAAAATGCATAAAAGAAAACATAAAATGAATAAACACATAGTCACATAACCACGAATTGTTTAACTAGAAGTTTGTTCTGCTAACAGAGTACATGTATTTAAAGCACACTAGGAATCCATCTCGTGGATTTCATTTGGTACTTTAAACATTATCAAGAATCTAACTATAAAGATAGAAAGATTCAAAAAGAAAATTCGATTTCGATTATAAAGAATCGAAATGTTCGAATTAAGGTACATAAGGAATCCAATTAAGGACTCTGATTTGAATGATGATTATCCACAAGGGTCTAATTGTGGAGATAAAAAGATCCCATATGGATTTTAGAAGTTGGAGATGTTTTGAAATCTTGCACGGGATGTGCTTAAGTCAAAACATGAAGTAAAATGCTTATGAAGTTGAGATGCTAGATATGTCAAGGCGACATATGAAGCAGAATTTTGAAGGTTAAGTCAATGTATGAGGAAAATATTTTTGAAAACTATGCATGGGGTTCTTTTAAGAAAAATGTGTTTAACGTTTTTGAAACCTTATATATAATACTTTTTGAAATCATAAAGTAGGTGTATTAGGTAGATATATTTAAAATGTTTTAAAATCATGCGAGATGAATTTTGAAATTATGTATAAGGTTTTTTTTTTTTTTTTTTGAAAGACATGGATGATGCTTTTCGAAATCATGCACTTGATAAGAAAATGTATTGTGTTAATATTGTCTTCAGACTATATGGAATATTTTGAAATTAGAAAGGTTGGTTTTGATAACATGGCCAATGTTTTTGAAATAACATAGACAATGTATCTAGAAAAATTGTTTTCAAACTATATGAAACATTTTGAGATCATGAAGATTGTTTTGAAATACTTGTACTGTGTATGTTGAAAAATCAAAACGTCATGGGTATGAGATTTGAAAATACCCTTAGTTATCTAACCAAGGATTCAAAGGCACAGATGTGCAGAAGCATGATCACTCATAATGTCACTTTATTTTCTGTACTTTGTTTCTTAGAATGAAACGAGTACTTAAAATTTTTGAAGGAATCATGAGCGATCATTTGAAAGAAAGAATCACAAGAGTAGTTTGTAAGGAACATGGTTCCTTGATGTAGGTATCATAGGAAAATCATACACACATGTAACTACACTTGTATATCAGAATTGTGAACAACAATTTATTTATAATCAAACAGATTGTTTCACATTACAAGAAATAGAAGAAACAAAAGCATAAGACAACAACATCTTCTACTCAGCCAACTGCTCATCCAAGGGTTGGATTCGCATTAGCAAGCTTTGGGCAATCCCTTTGGAAATGGCCCATCTCGCCACAGTTGTAGCAAGACCCTTGTAAGAAACGAGCTTGAGCAGGATTGTCGCCAGCTTGATTTGGTATAGCTGCAGTTGGGCAAACCCTTGCTGTATGACCTATAAGTCCACAAATCTGGCATTTGCGGCACCTCACACTAGCATGATGATGAAGGCTACATTGGTTGCACAAGGATGCAGTTCCATTGTATGGCTTCCTAGTAGGGGGTTGAGCTGGTTGGTTAGGGATGGCTTGACCAATGTGAGCGACCTCGGCGAAGTTCTGAGAAGCCTTTCGCTTCTTTGACTTCTTAGGGGATCGTTCATCCATGGTCTTTGATTCCTCGATTGGTTTCTTGGCTGGTGGTGCTGTCACCTGACTAGGTCCTGCCTGTCTTGGTGACTCTTGAGTGGCTTCATCCTGGAGACGATACATGGCAGTAGCTAATTCAACAGTCTTCAGGACTACTTCGCCTATTCGCTGAGCGAATTTAGCAGTCTGCTTGGATATCTGGTCATCATCGTGATGAAGAGACATTCTTGAAGAAAAAGTAAGGCATAGGGAGAAACAGGTGAAAGGTTATTGGACAATCAAAACATAATGATAACGCATGGAAATTGCGATCATTTGTTTGTTACCTAAGGCAAACAAATGAGACGGTGACTAATCAAAGTAAATGGGTCAAAAATAATGTATCGCGAAGACATGCTCGCCTATAAGTGAACACTCATCCCAAGAATTCCCAGGTAAGCACAACTGGTCTCGCGTCTGATGAGATGTATACGAAGTGCTTGCCTAGACAGAAAACCCAGAATACAGGCATTCACCCTTCCAGTTTGCACGTGTTCACATTATTTAAAACCCAAAACCTTGACGAAGTTTTGAAAACTCAAAGGGGTTCAAAACCATAAAATAGAGAGTTCAAAACCTTACAATAGAGGGTTCAAAACCTAGTAATCAATCATCCTAGAACAGATGATTAGTTTTCAAAGCGGTTTTGAAATTTATGTTCTTGTTGTGGTTGTCACCTAAGGATAGGTGACAGTATTGTTTTATGACTAAACGCAAGTAAACTCGCGTTAGGGTCCTAAGAAGGTTATAGACTAGGTCAAAGCATTACTAATAACCTAATTCCCTATAACCATTAGCTCTGATACCATCTTTTCTGTCACACCCCGACCACATAGAACATACAAAACGTGGCGGAAACATCGGGGGGTGTTGTAACAGAATTAATGTTTCACAACCATGGAAATTTAAGTTTCGTTTTATTGATTTAAAAGTGTTACAATGTCTTAACAAACAAGGAAATACAACATAATTAACTAGTCTTGCATCTTTTATTGTCACTAAAGCCCAAGTCTGTCTATGTGTATCTTGATCATCTTATGCAACAGCTCCTGAAAAACACATGTGAAAATAGGTACGTCAGCATAAAAATGCCTATGAGATACATAGGTTTTGTGAAAATAAGATTCATGACTTATGTTTGAGAAAATGTTTAGTCATGAACCTTGTTATTTGCTTTGTCTTTTAAATCATTTGAAAAACGATAAGATCAGATGATAAGTATAAATAAATGTAAGGTTAAATGAATAACCAAGTAAAATATGTTTGCATAAGATAAGTTGTTTATAAATCAATGTCTTGTGAAAAGTATGTTATTTGTATGAAATGTTCTATGTCTCAAACTGAAATGATTCAAATAACGTTACGACATGTAATACCATACAAACACTTATATATAGGAAGTACCAGCGGCGTATCCACCATGCTTGTATCATATTACACACGCATCGTTACTTAATCACTTAATCAAACCAAACCAACCAATGTAAGAAGTCTATGTTTAAACCAATTGTCAAATGTATTGAATAATATGTCAAAGTGTTCATGTCAAGATGTAAATCATGTCAAAATGTCTATGTCAAATATCCATGTCAAATGTCTATGTCAAATATCCATGTCAAATGTCTATGTCAAGTATCCATGTCAAATGTCTATGTCAAATATCCATGTCAAATGTCTATGTCAAGTATCCATGTCAAATGTCTATGTCAAATATCCATGTCAAATGTCTATGTCAAATATCCATGTCAAATGTCTATGTCAAAATGTCATGTATGGCAAGTGAAATGTCTCAACTAAACCATATGCACAAAAACAAAGTATTGAAGTAAAACTTGGTTTAAATCAAAGCTATGTTTTGTGTAAATGCATGCAAATATTTAATATGAACATTTATGCGGTATTGTGAAAATGCATACATCCAAGCCTTGCGACTGTGGTGATAAACCCTTTAAACAAATTAAAGGTCTATCTGTCTTATATCATCGAATTTGGTCATTCCTTTCATCCCCTTTCCCTGGGACGTCCGGAACGGGAGTTGTCAATTCCTATGGTACCACTACCTACTAACGAACGGCCTAGCTAATGTTAATGAATGTATTGTCCCATGTAAACAAACCAAATGTCATACCAGAATTGTAAGCATGTGAAAACAATGCACTAAGTATGTAATCAAATGAACATACATAGTGTGAAATGTCATGTAAAACGATGTACTAAGTAATGCACAAAATTGGGCACACCTAGCATGAAATGTCATAAAATCATGTACTATAATGTACTAATGAACATAGCATGTATATGATGTGAAAACATGAAAGCATGAAAGTAACAAGTAGGCACATGTGTTTCACCCCAAAACGTTTGGAAAACAGTAAAAGAGGGGTCTATGTACTCACTTGAGATTGCTCAGAAGTCCTTGAGTAACAACCACACAATGCTAGAGATCGCGGATATCAAACGGCACCTAATATAGGTAACTATGTTAATTAACCGGACCTAGATCGGAAGATCAGGTAGCATGAGGGTTCGTAAACCAAACGAGTGTAGAGACTCGTGTCATTTGGTTTAACAAAGCCTACATACTAATTGAAACCTAACATAATTGTATACGACCCATTACGACCCGTTTAGATAGCTTATGCTACTTTAACGCGTCGTTCGCGTGAAACGCGTTCGGACCGTCTAACTAGTCCTATGACAAGTGTTATATGCCTAAACATGTTACATAATCAGTTATGTGACAAAAGTTTAGGTTACATATGTTTAATTACCAATTATACATGAAAAGGGTATTCTGGTAATTTACCTAAGGCATATAAACTACCTATCATACAACTACTTAAACGATGTGACCATAGGGTATAACCTCGGAAGGTTATTCCCTACCTACTATGGTCACCTAATGTATTTGGTCGGATCCTAATGATCGACCAAATGGGTCGGGTTCGAGGTATAAGCGATTTATTAGATCGCTTACCCTACGACCCTAGACAACGTGGTAATCAGTAGGCATAGTCCCAAGGGACTATAACCAACGTGATTACACTCACGTTGCGAAGTTCAAACGAACTTCGCATTGACCATAACTGGTCAATGTAGAAAGTCAAACAAAGTTTGACTTTCAGACTCGAAAGACTCGAAAAGCAATAAAAGAACGAAAGAATACTTACGAAGGGTCCCCGAATGCTAATCCCGATCCAAGAACTCAGGTATGAAACAATGGTTTCAACTTAGAGCTCTCAAATCAGAATTCTTGTAAGAAATGAGGTTGGGGTGATGGGGTATTTATAGTTTTCGGGTAACCGTTAGGATCGTTTCATGGAAAACGTGCCATGATCCGAGGCGTACACTTGTCGGAAACTCATGGTGGCTAAAAACCATCCTTATCAGCTGACTAGACAATTGGGAATGGGTGGTGGAGGATTAAACAGCTGCAACCTGCTGGTTAATACACTTAATCTGGTCTGGTTATGCAGTCGCGTAGCGCGACGGGTAGGCCCTTAGGGCTCGCGCTACGCTACTGCCTCCCAGTTCCAGAATTGTTTCAAAAGTGACAGGTTTAGTCCCTGCAGCCCGTTTAAGCGATTTTCGATGCGTTTGAACCCCGTTAACCTCATTTCAAGGCTCTAAAATGAAGTTAAAGTATAGGGAACTCAAAACATGCTCAAAAATATGCCGGATGATGGTTCGTTTGGTCGTACGATCGCGATGTTCGCTTAATTACGACGGAATGCGCATAAGCGCGAAAAACGATCCAAATGACGCGACGAATGGATTTTTCTTATAGAGAACACTAAAATATAATATAGTCATGCTAACATAAATTTTTGGATGTCCGGATGTATTCAGAACGTAAGTTATGCGCGGAAATGCAAACTTGTGCACTTTTTGACACTTTTAGTCCCTGAATGACACAGAAGTTTATTTTAGCACACCGAACCACTCAAAGCCTATTTCTAAGCTATGTAAAGGATATTTATGGTATGTTTAACTTATGGTCATGTTCCGGAATGTCTGTTACAGTTCAAATTGGCATACTTTCGCAGTTTGTCAACTTTAGTCCCTGTAAGCGATTTAACTTGATTTTGCCATACCAAAGCCTTCAAAACTTATTTCTAAGTTATGTAAAGGTTATTTAAGGTATGTTAAACCTATTTCACTATTCCGGAGTGTTTGTTGCATTATACTGGTTATATCTACGCATCGGTGCGCGTATAACCTTCCAGAAAGTGATTTAGAGTTTGGAATTGAACGAGAATTGATATGTGCAAATGATACACATATTTTTACAAATCCCAAGTATGAAATATAATATTTCATTGGTTCGGTATTTGTTTGATGGCCATGGAGGCACAGGTGTTACAGTCTCCCCTACTTTAGGAAATTTCGTCCCGAAATTTATTTAGAGGAAACTTGTGAGAGCTTGAAAACATGAAGTTGAAAAGATCGAACAACATTGGTTAGGGTTCTTGAACTTCTAGTAACCTTAATAACATTATGTTTGCAATGTAAGAGGGACACTTATATACAAGTATATGAAGTGTCATTGGTGCGTCCACCGTACCTCCATTACATCGTTCTCATTTTGTTATTGTTGTCGCTATCGGTTCTTACACATAATAAATCTTACTGGGTTTCTGTGCACTAAATTTCATAATTATGTACGCGTCCATAATTAGACAATTCCTTGCA
>JARYGA010037081.1:0-86941 GCA_030545235.1 Helianthus tuberosus
AATCAAGCAAAGAAGCAGATTCAAATTCGCCAATTCAAACATGGAATCGAATCCCTATCCTACATAAACAATCATTCACTTCAAAATTGCTTTCAAACAAAATAATGTATTGCACATTGCACGGCTATGTGCATCACAAACTCTGCTACCAAAGGCACATGGATCATGTATGCTTCAAATTCATTATCTATTTTCACTCGAGCACACGCCACTTAAACAATTAAATAATCATTTGCTAAAAGCTAACATAGTTAGGTAATTTCACATCCATCCTGATCCTATATAATAACATAACAATAACAATATAGTAGCCAATTTACACAAACCATAAAACCCAATTATTGTCAATCTGATCCAAAAATGACAAACAAAAAAAAAACCTTTAAAATTATATTCTAGAAAGCAAACCTTGGAGCGCTTATCAGCAGCAAGATCAGCATCTTCAAGGGCCTTTTTACCAGCAACAATGCAATATCTCAAACAATCATCAAGTCTCTAGGCATTCTTAGCGTCAATACACTATGTCATTTTAGTAGAATTACAAACAGAAAAGGGGAGACTTTATAATTATGGTACCTTTTTAGCGATTTCATTTGAACTTACCACCACCTTTGAAAAAGCTCCGATTCTAATTGAATAAATCGGACCATAAGTTTCCGCCCATCTTGTAAACTTCTTGTATGTAATGTGCTTTTATTTTTGTCTAGAATTCCAATATATCATCTTCCTTTCTACCTGCACATTATTAAATATTCAATTAAACGAAAGGGAATGAAAAGAGTTTAAAAAAAATGATGTAAAAGCAACACATAACCTGTAAGTGCAAGTAATTAAGTTATTATGCTCCTTAATAATATCATAAGAGTTCATACCAAACATCCATAATTGTCTTTCAAATTCAGCCTCTAATGAATATGTTGGCACCACCGTATTATCAGAGAGCAACCTACTAAAGTTTTAGTTGCTGAAGATTGATTTAAGCTTCCTTGTATCCCAAACACTCGAGTGACCCACATCATTGCTGCATCAAAATAAAAAGTTATTTACCAGTAATAACCTTAATTTCACAATCAAGCTTGTATAGAGACAAACTCAAGGCTGTTTCAACTACAATAATCGATAATCAAATCATCGATAAAAACCCTAACTAACATCAGAACATTAACGAAATCAGACGAAAGTAAGATTCATAAATATCATCTGACATTCAATGACTTCATCATAAGGTGGAAATCAAAAACATATAAACAAACAACATGAAATCGTCTATCATAACCCTAACCAAAACAAGGAAAACTTAATCGATCTTCAAATCATGATAGAAAACTCTATACATCATCAAATAACAGTAAATACATAAGAAATCAAAGTACACCAAACCAATCAAACAGAATCAAACAATAAGAAGATCAAGGAATCAAACATTACCGTCGGTTGCAGAGTATTGGGTGTTGAAGACGGATTGAAGGTTGTCGCACAGGGTTGATAGAGATATGGAGGCAGATGATTTTTCTTACTGAAGATTGAAAGAGAGAGTCAACTGATTAATGAGAGAATGAGAGAGAGAGAGTATAGAAGCGTACAAAAGAAGCTTCTCACTCTTGCCGCTCAAAACAATATTGAGAGGAGTATTAAGTTGCCAGGTGGCAATTAGTGGATTAAATTTATGCCAAGTGGCACTAAAATGTTTTGTTTTAATATACATTATAGATTAATTTGTATTTTCAAAAGTTTATTTTTATATATCAACAAAATCATATTATTTTTTTATTTAGAATTAGACAAAATTCTTGCATTTACGTTAAAATAAATTGCACTGCACGTCCTTTATGTTTAAAAATTTTAATGCACGTCCTTTACCACAAACTCAGTTAGTTTTCTTAGTTAACTTAATCACATGAAGGTAAACATGGTCATTTTAATCCGCTAACTTGTATACGTTTTGTATACCTACTCTTTCTTTTCCCTCATGCGCTCGTTTCCTACCCTTGTTACGTCTTAAGCTTCTTAGACCTTTCACCAAAATCAATGATGACAACTAAAGATCGATTTCATATACGAACAAAGATGATGATTATGATATCGACATGTTTGCATTTTCAACATATATTCCATAACCAATTTGTTTCAGGGCCGGCCTGTTAGGTTTACCAATCTAGGCAGGGGCCTAGGGCCACCAAAAATCAAAGGCCTCCAATTTTTAGTAAAGTTTTATATATTGTATATGTATTAGGCTCAAATCAAAAGCAAAACTAAAGCATGTATTTTTAATAAAGTTACACCTATAAAAATTGTTTAGGAAAAAAGGCTCACATTCAAGTCCAAGTTTCGAAATTAAACCACAAAAATAACTGCAGTCTGTGGCAACCATCTACCACTCGAACTCATCCGAATTCCGTGAATCAGCGCCAAAAATCCCTAAAATTGAGCCGCAGTCATCGTTCCTACCTCCTATCGCAACCTGCTCTTTCGATTTTCTAGGTTATCGGCTATCACTAACGGTAATCACTCATGGAGTCGGGTCTGTCGGGATTGGAGGAGAATTTATGGGCAAAATTAGGGCTAATTACTAAACGTAGTTTAACTTTAGCAGCTATTTTTTCTATTAATCTCTATATGTTTTGCAAAAGGGACTCTACTTCGTAGTCCACTTAGGGTCTACAAAAACGTTAGAACGGCCCTGATTTGTTTCATATGCATTTTCTTACAATATACATATATATTATTCTGAGAGAACATGCATTTTGTATTAATTACAACATACATACGTATATTAATTGAGAAAACATGCTTATAGACGTTTATATAGATTGCTGATCAAGCATATGGGTTTTGAAAGAGTCATTATACAAGTTAGGGATTAAAATGATTATTTTCCTCATTATGTGCTAGTTAACTAAAAAAACTAACTTGGTTTGTGGCATAGCACGTGCACTGCAACAAAAAAATAAATGTAAAGAATGTGCAATGAAACTTGTAAGTTGTAAATGTAAAGGACGTGAAATGCAATTTTGTCTGAATAAATATTCCGTATTACTTTATATTTACTGACCATTATAAATGCAAATATTTATAAAAAATGGAATATTATAATTTTGAAAAGAGTTTATTTATTTAAAAACTAGAGTACATACTGAGAAACGCTTCACAAGTCACAACCTTTAAGTTACTTGAAAAAAATCTTTTTAAGTCTTTATAAAATATCTCATGTTAATTGGAACAAAAATATCTTAAAAGTCCTATTATTGTCGACATGAATCCAGGAAATGCCACCCCGGATACGATTCAAGCTTCAAAATTCACTTGATGTGGACTCACCTTAATTTGAGGTGTTGACCTTTTCCTCTCTTGATATTTGATCAATTAATGGATAAGGCCAGGCGGGACGGATGACATATAACACGTGATGGATGATATATAACGCGTGGAACATAAAAAATCCCACCCCCACCTCAATATATAACGCGTTATATATTAACGAAAACATGATTTCGTTATAAAAATAACGCCGTGATGGTTTTATTTGTGAGTTAATTGTTGGTTGGGGGGGAAATTGTTGGGTGTGGTGGTGAATGATGACCATCCCCACTAAAAAAGGTTGTGAGTGATGGAAAAATGGTTGCTGACATGGCGGAACATGATTGGATATTGTGAGTGATGGAAAAATGGTCACTAGTGACCACCCCCTCCCCCCTAAGGATGAGTATGGTAGTTGGTACTGTACCGAACATTTTCGATACCGGTATTCATATTCGGCGAAATTCGGTACCTATATTTTTGGTACCTATAACGATACCGAGCTCATCCCTATTAACAAATGTTCATTGATTGGAATTTTAGATTTCTCGGTTTAACCGGTTTGTTAATGGATATTGGATCCCAATAAATCCTACTCTTTTGTAGATAACTTCATAATTTTTTAATTGCATTTCACATTTTTAAGAAAAAATCATTATTATTTTCTTCTTTGGCATTTAACCAACATTTTGAATCTAAAATTATGTTGATAAATATTTTGGTACTATAGAACATTTTGAATCTGAATTATGTTGATAAATATTTTGGTACTTAAGAAAAATCAGGTTCTCAAAAATCTTGTCTACTTGATTTAAATATTTTATATTTTAAAGAAAACAAAATACTAAGAAATGCTTGTTAAGTCTCAAGTTCCTTGAAAAAAGCATCTTAGATCTTTTTAAAACACATCAACTTACTTGAAGAAAAAAATTGAAGTCCTACTATATCCTTCAGTTCCTAAGGCCAAGCGTAGTGGAGAGGTGATGGGGCCCCATAAAACCCCATAGCGCCATCAACACCGACCCGCTGGGCGTGATGGGGGTTATACTGAGGGTTGGGAATTGTAACAACCCTCGGTAAAACTGACACCCTTAGTATAATTCCAATACTCTATTATATCTTAAAATATTCTAATATGTCTTATATTACACCCCGTATGTAAAAACAGAGCCCTAATTATGTTATAGTATTTAAAATAAAATAAAAATAAGAAATATAGAGTTGAGGCGGGCCGCGTAAGATCTCATCTAAGTTAACGCGGGCCGCGACAGATCATGAAACGCGGAAGCATCCGGTGATGACACGTGTCGACATCGTGTCGAGTCTAGTAGCTGACCCAGCTAAGCTATTATGTTGACCGGTGTTGACGCGGGCCGCGTAAGGCTTAGCCTTACCTTACGCGGGCCGCCTGAGAGTCAATATCAGCAACTATATAAGAAGGCCACCAGTCTACGTTTTTCGTCGCTCACAATCTCAATTCTCAATCTAAATTCTGTAGAGAAGTTATAATACACGGGTATTATACCCCTAATTAGCGAAGTTCTGCTCCATTGTAAGTATTATAACCTCAGTTTCGTAATAGTTACGCTGCCCGATTGATTTAGGGTTCCGTAACAACTGTCGTGGTTCTGCCCGACGTAGTTGTTGGAATGCCGTCTCGGGGAGGGTATCATTAATAATTTCAAAGGGTTATGATACTAACCAATGTACATTTGTATAAATTATAGATTATACACAGGAAACCCTTACAAGAAGCCTCAGATAGCAAAGTGAGTTTATCCTCTTTTTGTTAATGTTTTTGGAATGTTTTACAAAACCTTAAATGTTTTACTATGAAATTAAGCGGTGATTGAGTCTTTGTAGTTCTTCAATTACTGCCGGTATTATGGGGTTTTGTATACAAAATTTCCTACGAGTAGTAGTAAGTCTGAATGACAGTGCATTACCATTGGACGACGAGTTAGCCAATGGGTAATTTGACCATAGCCATAGATCCGGTCGAGTGGCAAATACTGAATGAGTAATTGTGTAGAAATAAACAATGTGATCGCTCTCAATACTGTTTTAATTGATAAAATGTTTCTTGATTAAACTGGGATTCACTCACCAGTATTTCCGACTGACAAATGTTTTTAAAACGCGTTACAGGTAACACAATGTGATCAGCCAATTAGTGAAAAGGCAGCTGGAGAGCACTGAAGGCTTGGGAAAAATGTGGCTATAAAAGTTACCTAATAAACGATGTTTTAACTTCAATAAGATAGGGTTTATCCCTATAAATGTATTGTAATAAGAAACTTGGATTTCATCCATGTGATTATTAATATAAAAGAAGGTGGTTTTACTCTGATAAACATTTCCTAACTACGGTCCTGATGAAAATTCCGCTGCGAGATTAAACAAACTGATACCACCAAACTCTGAGCTCGCGTCCGCCCGTTCCCGGGGAACAGGGATCGGGGGTTGCGACAGAAGGTGGTATCAGAGCCTAGCCACTGGTCTGAGCCAAAGAAGTGTTCTGCTGACACTTAAAATCCTGAAATTTGTGTTAGGAAATAAATTATGAAAGTATATGCATAACTGTATTTATTTGTTATGTGTTATTTGACTATCTGTTAGTTTACAATATGAGTGATCAAGGACCAGCAGACCTGAATCGTCAGTTGTCTGAATCACCTAGGAATGAGGGTACATCATCCCAGCCTGCCCTTTCAGGGTATATTGCTGATCAGGAAGATAGAATATTTGCTTTTAGAGCTAAATCTGAAGAGCCATTTCCTAATAAGAGACGAGGATGGTTCAGTAAAGAAGCTTTTGCTCGTAGGAAGAGAATGCGAAAATTGCAACAGCAAAGGGCTTTAGCAGCTATTAAGCGAGAGACAGATGCCCATACTCAAGATATGCTAAATAGAAGCCTAGCTAATTTTCATATCTTAACTACGACTGCTGCTGACCCAAATCTGGAACAATTAGTAGCCCCACAACCACAAAACCCAGAACAACCCATGGAGATAGAAAATCAGGAAAACCAAGTAGAGATGCACGATTTTAATCCAGAAGAAATCCCAAGGGTACCTGCACCAAACCCTCTAGACCCGAATTACGATCCCTGGTGGGACGACAATAGGGATTTTGTGCAACGTTATCCTATCCAGGATTATCCACCCATACAGAATATAGAAGCTTACCCAGGTATGGACCCTTTAGATCCTTATTACCAAGATGATTATATTAGGGAAATATTAGAGGATCCTTACCAATTTCAGGCACATACACCCCCATATCAGGAACAGGCACCCCAGATTCCAAACCCAGTCTGAGAACCTGCACCCCCAATGAGTGCAGAAAACGTGCAAGAACTTAGGACTTTCGGGGAGGAAATCTTAGAAAGCAGTGAGAGAATGCGTCAGGTGGGAGAGCGTCTCGTATGGAAATACGATGAGCGCAATATGGATTTTTGGATAAATCCATATCCGTGAATGTGAGAATGGAGGAGATGGTAGTAATAATAATAATAAAAATAAAATATGTGTGTATGGATGCATATTACTATTTTATTTCTGTTGGTATTATAATCTTTATTTCTGTACTAGTGTGTAATAGACGCATAGTATATGAAAAAGAGTATAGTCGCAATGATCGACGGTTTTGGTAAAAATGCGTGTCATGAGATTAACTATATTAAGATATTAATTGTGATATTAATATGGATACTTGTTTAAAATTCAGATGGTCGACGAAGGAAATCAAGGAAATCTGAACAATGATAACCAGAGTAACATTAACGTGGTTAATGAGAATCCAAGCATCAATAACAATAACAATCAAGTGGACAATAGTGCTATCCAACACATAGTAGCACAGGGAATTATAGATGCAATGCCATTTATACTTCAAACTGTTAAAGATGCTGACAATAAAAGTAAGCATAGCAGTAAGCGACCAAGTGAACCAGAAAACAGCGTGAACAATGGACCTGTACTTCAAATGCCCATCCCCAAAAGAAGAAGAACTGTGCCTTATGGTTGTTCTTATAAGGAATTCTGGTCTTGTAAACCAATGGAATTCTCGGGCAATGAAGGGGCCATTGCAACCCTACGCTGGATAGAAAAGACTGAGGCAGTCTTAAGGATAAGTAAATGTGCTGAAGAAGATAAGATAATGTTTGCTTCTAATCTGTTTAAGAATGCAGCACTAGAATGGTGGAACACTATCCTCCAAACAAAAGGAAGTGACAGAACCTATAATATGGAATGGGAAGAATTTAAGGATAAGGTAGAAAGAAAATTCTGCCCTCCAAATGAAAAAGAACAGATAGCAAACAAATTCCTAAACCTTAGAATGACTGGTGTAGATAGTAAGGGATACACTAAAATATTCTTTGAATATGCCAGAATAGTGCCAACTCTTGCTTCACCAGAACCAGTGTTAATTTCCCGTTATATTTGGGGATTAATTGGAGAGATAAGACACGTAGTCAAGGCAGCTAGACCTCAAACCATAGAAGAAGCTGTAGAACTAGCCAATACCTTGACAGATGAATTAGTCCGTACCCGAGAAGAGGATCAAAGAAGGAGCCTAACCCAGAAGTTGACTCAAGAATTTCGTTCTGGAAATTCTAACCGTGGGAAAAATATAGGTTCTACCTCTACACCCTACTGTAGGTATTGCAAAAGAAAGCATTCAGGAAGATGTTCCATATATTGTAACTTCTGCAAAATATCGGGACACAAAGAAGAAAATTGCAGGAAGAAAGCTAACAGCCGGGTATGTTACAATTGCGGAGAACAAGGTCATATCAAGTTAAACTGTCCAAAATTAGTCCCAGCTGCAGACAACAAGAATACTAAAAATGCTAGAGCATTTGTTCTGACTGCAGAAGAAGCCAAGATGATTCCAGATGTCATAGCTGGTACGTTTTTAGTTAATGATGTTTTTGCTAAAGTATTATTTGACTCTGGTGCAAACCAAAGTTTTATTAATACATCATTTTGCAAATTTCTAAATCAATCATTAACTAAACTACCACAAGAATGCTTAGTAGAGACAGCTAATGGGGAAATTGTTAGAATTTCTGAAATCTTGCAGGGAGCAAGCATAGAAATTTTAAATCAGAAATTTATTGCAAATCTTTATCCCATGAATCTGGTAGGATTTGATGTCGTTTTAGGAATGGATTGGTTAATAGCTAATAAAGCCAGTATTTTATATGATCAAAAGTTAATTCAAGTAAATTCACCAAAAGGTAAAATGATCACAATTAAAGGAGATAAATCTTCTAGATCTACTAAAATCATTTCTGTGATGAAAACTGCAAGTTGTATGAGAAAAGGTTCTATAGTGTATTTGATTTCTATAATCACTAACACTAAAGGAACAAGATTTAAAAGATATACCAGTAGTATCTCAGTTTTCAGATGTCTTTCCAGAAGAATTACCAGGGCAACCTCCAGACAGAGAAGTTGAATTTAGGATTCATCTAATACCAGAAACATCACCGATTGCCAAAGCACCCTACCGATTGGCACCTGCAGAAATGCAAGAATTAAAGAAACAATTAGACGAATTGTTGGAGAAAGGATTTATACAGCCAAGTTCATCGCCATGGGGAGCGCCGATACTGTTTGTTAAAAAGAAGGACAGATCAATGCGTATGTGCATTGACTACCGTGAATTAAACAAAGTCACGATTAAGAATCGGTACCCATTACCGAGAATCGATGATTTGTTTGATCAGTTACAAGGAGCTCGATTTTTCTCTAAGATCGATTTAAGGTCAGGATATCATCAATTAAAGGTACAGAAAGAGGATATTCCTAAAACCGCATTTAGAACAAGGTATGGTCATTATGAATTTACTGTCATGCCATTTGGTTTAACCAATGCCCCAGCTGCATTTATGGACATGATGAACCAAATATGTAAGCCATATTTGGATAAATTCATAATTGTTTTTATAGATGATATTCTAATTTACTCTAAGAGTAAAGAAGATCATGCAAAGCATTTGCACGCACTTTTAAGTTTGCTAAGAAAGGAAAAGCTTTATGCTAAGTTTTCAAAGTGCGAATTTTGGTTAGAACATGTACAATTCCTTGGTCACCTAGTCAATCATGAAGGAATTCATGTAGATCCAACAAAGATTGAAGCAATTACGAAATGGAAAAACCCTGAGTCACCAACTGAGGTTAGAAGTTTCTTAGGATTGGCTGGTTATTATAGAAGATTTATTCAAGATTTTTCTAGAATAGCCATTCCTTTAACTAAGTTAACCTGTAAATCTGTTAAGTTTGAATGGGGAGTAAAACAAGAAGAAGCCTTTAGAATTCTTAAGCAAAGATTAACCCATACACCCATACTAGCATTACCAGAAGGAACTGAAGATTTCGTAGTCTATTGTGATGCTTCTAAATTAGGTTATGGATGTGTGTTGATGCAACATCAAAAGGTTATAGCCTATGCATCTAGACAACTTAAGAATCATGAAGAGAATTATTCAACTCATGATTTAGAATTAGGAGCTATAATTTTTGCTCTTAAAATTTGGAGACATTACCTTTATGGTAGTAAGTTTACCATATTTACTGATCATAAGAGTTTAAGGTATGTTTTCAGGCAGAAAGAGTTAAATATGAGACAAAGACGTTGGATGGAATTTCTTAGTGATTATGATTGTGATATCCAGTATCATGAAGGAAAAACAAATGTAGTGGCAGATGCTTTAAGCGGAAAGTATCATGAAAAGCCAAGAAGAGTACGTTCTCTTAAATTAAATCTGCAAGTAGATTTAAATGAACAAATAAGAGAAGCACAAGAATCAGTAATCAAGGATGATTCTGAAAAATTAAAAGGTATGTTAAAAGAATTAAAACAAGGAACAGATGGAATTTGGAGATTCCATGAAAAGAGAATGTGGATACCTAAATTAGGAAATCTACGACATTGTATATTAGAAGAAGCTCATAAATCTAAGTATACAATGCATCTAGGAAATGATAAAATGTACCAGGATTTAAGGAAAAATTTCTGGTGGATAGGAATGAAAAAGGACATTGCAGTCTATGTTTCTAAATGTTTAACTTGTTCACAAGTTAAAGCTGAACATCAGAAACCCTCAGGTTTGTTACAGCAATTAGAAATGCCAGTTTGGAAATGGGAATTTATAACCATGGATTTTGTTACTAAATTACCCAAAACTAGGAAAGGAAATGATACAATCTGGGTGATTGTAGATAGACTAACTAAGTCAGCTCATTTCTTACCAATGAAGGAAACAATTAGTATGGAACAATTATCTAAATTGTATGTAAATGAAATTGTTTCTTTACATGGCATTCCTTTATCAATTGTTTCTGATAGAGATAGTCGCTTTACATCTCATTTTTGGTCAAGTTTCCAAAAGACAATGGGAACCAAGTTAAGGTTAAGCACAGCTTATCATCCTCAAACAGACGGACAAAGTGAAAGAACAATTCAGACAATGGAGGACATGCTTAGAGCTTGTGTAATTGACTTTGGAGGTAATTGGGACGATCACTTACCTTTAATAGAATTTTCTTATAATAATAGTTATCACACAAGTATCAATGCTGCACCATTCGAAGCACTTTATGGACGAAAGTGTCGAACCCCAGTCTGTTGGGCAGAAATTGGGGAAAAACAATTATCTGGACCTGAGATAGTACAAGAAACAACTGATAAAATTATTCAAGTCAAGGAACGACTGAAAACGGCACGTGATAGACAGAAAAGTTATGCTAATAACAGGCGAAAACCATTTGAATTTCAAGTAGGAGATAGAGTATTGTTAAAAGTCTCTCCTTGGAAAGGAGTGGTAAGATTCATCAAACGGGGAAAGCTAAGTCCCAGGTATGTTGGACCTTTTAAGATTATTAGAAGAATAGGACCAGTAGCCTATCAGCTACAACTGCCAGAGGAAATGGCAGAAATACATGATGTATTTCATGTATCTAATCTTAAAAAGTGTTTAGCTGATAAATCACTGATAATGCCTCTTAAGGATATAGAGGTAAATGAACAACTCAAGTTTGTAGAGAGGCCTCTACAGATTGAAGACAGGAAAGTCAAGAATCTCAAACATAAAAGACTAGTTCTAGTCAAAGTAAAGTGGGACTCCAAAAGAGGACCGGAATACACATGGGAACTTGAGTCAGAAATGCAAAGGAAATACCCGCCCTTGTTTCAGTAGATCTCGAGGACGAGCTCTAAAACAAGGTGGGGAGAATGTAACAACCCTCGCTAAAACTGACACCCTTAGTATAATTCCAATACTCTATTATATCTTAAAATATTCTAATATGTCTTATATTACACCTCGTATGTAAAAACCGAGCCCTAATTATGTTATAGTATTTAAAATAAAATAAAAATAAGAAATATAGAGTTGAGGCGGGCCGCGTAGGACCTCACCTCAAACTCACATGGGCCGTATTAAGACCAGGTTTTGACTCCGCTGACTTCTTTAGTTCAAGCGGGCCGCGTAAGATCTCATCTAAGTTAACGCGGGCCGCGACAGATCATGAAACGCGGAAGCATCCGGTGATGACACGTGTCGACATCGTGTCGAGTCTAGTAGCTGACCCAGCTAAGCTATTATGTTGACCGGTGTTGACGCGGGCCGCGTAAGGCTTAGCCTTACCTTACGCGGGCCGCCTGAGAGTCAATATCAGCAACTATATAAGAAGGCCATCAGTCTACGTTTTTCGTCGCTCACAATCTCAATTCTCAATCTAAATTCTGTAGAGAAGTTATAATACACGGGTATTATACCCCTAATTAGCGAAGTTCTGCTCCATTGTAAGTATTATAACCCCAGTTTCGTAATAGTTACGCTGCCCGATTGATTTAGGGTTCCGTAACAACTGTCGTGGTTCTGCCCGACGTAGTTGTTGGAATGCCGTCTCGGGGAGGGTATCATTAATAATTTCAAAGGGTTATGATACTAACCAATGTACATTTATATAAATTATAGATTATACCCAGGAAACCCTTACTAAAAGCCTCAGATAGCAAAGTGAGTTTATCCTCTTTTTGTTAATGTTTTTGGAATGTTTTACAAAACCTTAAATGTTTTACTATGAAATTAAGCGGTGATTGAGTCTTTGTAGTTCTTCAATTACTGCCGGTATTATGGGGTTTTGTATACAAAATTTACTACGAGTAGTAGTAAGTCTGAATGACAGTGCATTACCATTGGACGACGAGTTAGCCAATGGGTAATTTGACCATAGCCATAGATCCGGTCGAGTGGCAAATACTGAATGAGTAATTGTGTAGAAATAAACAATGTGATCGCTCTCAATACTGTTTTAATTGATAAAATGTTTCTTGATTAAACTGGGATTCACTCACCAGTATTTCCGACTGACAAATGTTTTTAAAACGCGTTACAGGTAACACAATGTGAACAGCCAATTAGTGAAAAGGCAGCTGGAGAGCACTGAAGGCTTGGAAAAAATGTGGCTATAAAAGTTACTTAATAAACGATGTTTTAAATTCAATAAGATAGGGTTTATCCCTATAAATGTATTGTAATAAGAAACTTGGATTTCATCCATGTGATTATTAATATAAAAGAAGGTGGTTTTACACTGATAAACATTTCCTAACTATGGTCCTGATGAAAATTCCGCTGCGAGATTAAACAAACTGATACCACCAAACTCTGAGCTCGCGTCCGCCCGTTCCCGGGGAACAGGGATCGGGGGTTGCGACAGGAATGATGGTGATGGCGGGGTTATTGTTTTGGTTTTTCTCACACACATATATATCAATAATTGAAGGGGGGTTATCCACTACACACATAAGTGAAGGGGGGGTTATGAGAGGTTATGTTAGTAAAGGAGGTTACGAGGGGTTATGACTACAAATGGTCTAAGGTCGATGTTTATCGATATTTATGTTTCCTTCTACGTATCCCCCGTGAGGCCTTAGAGGTTTCTCTTGTATAATTTTAGTGTGGTGGTGTTCTTAGTTTTGCTTGATGTAGTTTCTTGGAGTTTTTTCCTTTCTTTTTTTGTTTGCTTTCTTGGTGTATCTAGCTTTTTACTAGTTTTTTTATGATGAAATATTGAAATGTATACCTTTTACTATAAAAGAAAACAAAAATTAATGAAAAGGTCCAACTATGAACCACCACAATCGGGCAATTATTGTCTACAGGATAAGCTCTCCCGGATATGCTCATTGTTCAAGTCACTTCATGTGGACTCACCTCAACTTTAAGTGTTGACCTTTTCCACTCTTGATATTTTTATTGATTAAACTAAGTGATTTTTATGTGTCAACCCTATAAAGAATTTAAGAGGGACACCCCTTTGTCGTGGTGATATTAGGTTGCCGTTTAAGCACAGTGTAATGGTTTAGATCAATCATCATAATAATAATACGGTTTTATATACGTTGGACGCACAATTGTAACGTTAATGTATCATATAGTAATTGTTTTGCATACATAGTTGTAGTTAGAGAATTTAGACCCTTGGTGTCGTGGTTGCGCATCTGTATTGGGTCTACGCAAGACTCTTGGAGTAAGCTGAGTGTTTATTAATTAGTGTGGGTATGGTCTTGTACGCGTATGGTTATTCGCACCATTTTGGTTTGGACCATACCCCTTCAATATCTGAGATACGTCAAAGTAACATGGATAAGCAAGTACCTTAAATTAACTGATAAGATGAAGAGATATACCTTATGCTTTGTTAAAAAGAACTAGCCTCATAAAAATAAAATACAAACCGCACTCTGTAATTCACCATTCATCTATGGTTTCATCCTTTTTTTCATTATATATTTGAGGAGATTTAAATTGAGCATGGAAGTATATGGAATCCCTGTTTAAACACAAGATATATACTAAACATTACTCAACGAATGCAACATATGTGATGCAGGCTGCTTAGTTTTACTTACTAAACTTTAAGACATATTTGTTATACATGGGCTTTTAAGGAATTCATCTATATTTTTTGTTATTCAAGGGTTGTACCAGGATCTTCATTGTGTCAATCAACTTGAAACTGCATAAAGGACTAGGACTTCATTGATTTCCCAGCTTAAAGTAGCACACTTATGATTGCATATTTGGATAACTTTTGCCAAACAATTTTTTTTAACATGCTTTATGGATGAATCAAGAAGAGTTAAATTAAATAGTCTGGTAAAACAACAGCTTTTTGCATACCAGCTCTTGAAAAAAAATGATAGAGATAACAATGTCATCCAAGGTTATTATTGCCCAGTCTGCCGTAAAGCATGCCTGGATAAATACGGGGAGCATGCGTTACACTGTAGAGAGTTGCCGGGGTTTAAGTATCGCCATGACTTTGTTCGAGACGCTCTCAGACGAGCAGGGATCTCGGCAAAGAAAGAGGCACCGGTTAATTTTCTTACAGACCCGTCGGAGGGGAGATCCACCCTACGCCCGGCTGACGTGCTAGTTTTTGGTTGGGAGGGCGGGAAACATGCTTGTGTCGATCTCACAGGTGTATCCCCCCTAGCCGGGTTCCGGGAAAATGGGTTTGTGGCGGGGCAAGCGGTACTGAAAGCAGAGCCGAAGAAGGTGGAAAAGCACGCGAAAGCTTGTGAGGATAACTAGCATGCCTTTGTCCCCCTAGCGTTTGACACGTTTGGCTCTTTGGCGCCAGCGGCAGTTCGTTTCTTGTCCAGAGTTCAGCGTGTGGTCCACAGCAACTTTTCGACCCCTCAGGGGCGAGGCTTTGTTTTTAGTAGATTAGGGTTTTCTATTCAGAAAGGGACGGCGGCGCAGTTTGTTGCTCGTATACCTGCTATCCTTATGTAATTTGCCCTGATGATTGGAATGAAAATTTAAGCTTTACCGTTTAAAAAAAAAATTTAATTTAACAAGTGTTGTTTGATTTTGGTTTAATTTGCTTTGTAAATCAGGACTTAAGGTTTTATACATGATGAATTTATCAGAAAATGAAAGCATCAAAACAATGAATTAGGGTCCTAACTCCTAATGTTAGTAAAAATGTTGGCTCCAAGTATGTCTGGGAACATGCCTGGTACGACACCATTTTTTTTACTACGGTGAAGATGATTGAGACCAGAGGTCACTTGTGTGACAAAGCTTATGTGTCGCTGTGTGGTTTCTATGGCAAGCAAGTAGCCGGCGGATGATGAGGGAGCCATCGATGCTCATTAGGGAAACTGCAGCCGAGCAGCAGATGAAGATAGTGGGGTATGATGTGCAGTGTAATGTGTATATGGTTGGTGTGAGTTTGGAGTAACTGAGTATACGAACCCGTTCTGACCTGAACATGTTATAAAACGACCCAATTTGAACTGTACCCAGTATGACCGTTACTTACTTCGCCCACCCCACCGTTTTGCTACTAAAAATGTATCTTTCAAATGGTCATTTTTACCTTAACAGATCTATTTGGGATCTCAAACAGTCTCAAATCTCAATATGGGATCACAGGCCACTTAGGAACATATCTGGTGACTTTGGTCTCTATTAAATTAGGAAACTTAAGTTGTTGTTGTTGTTATTATTATTTTATTATTATGTATACTTAATTATATTTTTATATTTAGGGTTAAATAGACTAATATTCTAATTACATAGACTCTTTTGTCTTTAGGTTGATGATACACTTTATATGACTCATTTTAACTCTTTTAGTGTTTAGTATTTGGGTTCAATCGTTGACTGTTTATTTTGTGTAATGTTATATAATTCTGAAGTTCTAGAGGGAGGAGGGCCGTGGCCGTTCATTGGTCTAATGCCGCTCCTTGATCCACTACGTCATGATAGTGCTGAGATGATTCGAAGGGCTTTGAATTTTGGTGTAAATTTTAAAATGATTACAGGTGCTTTATAGCCATAAACCACTAATTAACTCTTTTATTAAATTATCTAATCATAAAATCGATCATTTTATTCTTATTGTGTTGTGTGTATAATATTACATGATTATAATTTTACTTAATTATATGCATAAGGTTGTGCAATTATGTACACATGTTACGTCGTTATATATAGAGTGTTACATGATTATTTATATACGTTGTGTTATAATGTATAAAACGTCACGTGATAATTTACATTGTTGCCACTACTAAAAAAAACACCTTTAATGACGCGCATTGCGTGTCATCCTTTTATGACACACCTTGATGACACGTGTTTATGACACACATTAATGACACGTCTTTATGACACGCATCGCGTGTCATGGTTTTAATTGTTTAAAAAAAATATTATTTTTTTGTCGAATTTTTCCCTAGGAATCAAAATAATATATAAATCAATTCCATAACAAAATACACGTCTACCAAAACAATTCATTTCATAGTCATGTCAAATATATTACAAATATCTTAGACTAACAAAAAATATTATTTGACGTACATACTTCAACATCTAAAATAGTCACTTAAAAACAAACAATGCCCAATATCTCAAACACTCTGCACGTATTCCATCAAATCCGCATCCACATATACAACTTTGCCTCTTAAACCTGAGAACAAAATTAAAGAACTTAAATACATGCACTTTGACATGAAAAACGACTGATGACAAACAAAATAGCTCGTTGGATGTTCTCAAAATAGCTTGATCAAGCCGAGCTCGAACTTTGGGTTTTACTCGCGAGCCGAGCTCGAGCTTTATAAAAACATGACGAGCTCGAGCCTAGTTGGGCTCGGCCTGGCTCGTTTACACCCCTAGTTCTGTACTTGCTTAATTTCAGCAACGTTGAATAACGTATGTACAAAACTAAACAAGTTACCTGAGATTGTGACTTTGAATATGATAACTCTATTTCCTTTAGAAAAAAAATCCGGCGATCTCAATAGAAACCAAGCGTAACTCACTAAGCCTTTCTCATGGTAGTTCCAGTATCATCGCCACACTAATTGAGGGTTCTTTCAAGTAACTAAAATATATAACTTCAATTGTTAGCATCAGATAAGATTACAAAAAACAATTAAATACAATATATATAAAAAGACAAAAAAAGTAATTTTACTTAAATACCCTTTTGGATTATAATATTAAAAACATAATAAGACAAAAAATACTTAATATTATTTTTAAATACTTTTAATCTCATCCATCCATCATCTATTTCTAATGGCTAGAAAGTGGTTCGCGCGGTTCTTACAACTGGAGGTGGTTCTCATTTTAGCGGTCCCCTGCATGTTTATAGATGTATGTGTATATATATATGTGTATATATATTAATTAACATAATAATTCGAGCCGAACCGAGCCGAGCGGACCTTTGCTCATGCTTGGCTCGTTTACAAACCAAACCGAGCAGAGCGGCTCGTTTACAACCGAGCGTCAAATCGAACGAGCATTTTCCGAGCAATTTCCGAACGAGCGTCGAGCGAGCGACGAGCGATTTGAACAGCCCTAAATATAAGTGTCATAAAAATTATAAGATGACATAAAATGATGACACACATATTTTAATGTGTTTTATTTTTTATTAAATGACATTTAAATTATGACACACAAATATAAGTGTCGTAAAATATTCAGATTTCACAAACGATGACATTTTTTTAATGACACGCGCGTTTATTTGTCATAAAATTAGTGTGTGTCGTTGTTCTTGTGTCATTAAAGCTCTTTTTTCTAGTAGTGTGCGCGACTATATATACACTTTAAATAATTTTGTGCATAATTATTTGTATAAGCATATAAAATTTTCAAATGAGAATTAGGTTATAAGTAAACAATTATTTAAGAAAAACTAATTAGCCTTCATTTAATCATTCAAAAACAAAGAACTCTCACTCAATCACTCATGTATAGTTCCAAGACCTAAACCAAAGAATTGTTTCATGGAGTCCAACAACAACAGTAGCCATCATCAGCGGTTTGACGTGGAAGTTGAATACACTGACCATCGGTCCAACCACGAGGCCTGCATGCATCTTTACAAATCCCATTCTCATCTTGACCTATTTTGCATACCACTTCTGTGCAATATTTTCTCCCATCCCAACTACCCTCCAAACCTGCATGCCAACTTTCAATATTCATTAACATGAGGCGGATCTAGGCCACTTTTGTGGGTTTCTAGAAACCCATTCGGTTTAGAAAAAATGAGAAAAATTAATGAGAACCTCGTATGATTTGGAAAAAAAAATTAGTAAGAATCTACCAAAAAGAACTCAGTGAAAAAAATTCTTAGAACCGCCATTGATTAATATCTATTTAAAAAAAGATAAATAGAAATGTATGCATTTTATATTTGAAACACAATATTTTTGCTTCAAATGTAATAATCCAACAAACCTAAATATGGGTGTTTATTATTCAGTTTCAAACCGATTAAAAGAAACTTTCACGAGATTTTTAAAATCAATCCGGATTATAAATTTGATTTTTGGTTTCGAATACCTAAATTCGGTTCGAACAAAACAAGGCAAATAAACTGAATATCAAATAATATTAACTAAATGTAAAACCCGTGTAATAACACGGGTAATCTTTAGAAATTTTACTTACCAAATTTTATTAAACAACGAATTGCTATACATTTTTTAAGGTCTGAAACATCTAAAACTGGACTACGACAAACAATATTAACATATCCGTATTACATATCTATTCTTAATTTCAATGGAAATCTAACATTATAGTTCTTCCTTGAAGAACTACTGTAGCATGGCAGATTTTATAAATTGGTTATCTAGCCCAATACAATTACAATTTTAGCCTAATTTTATATAACTCAACCAGTGGTAAAAACATTTAAAATGTTGAAAAATAATAAAAGAAATTATTCAGTTTACTTGGGGCCAAAACAGATTTGAATTCACTTCGGTTCGCTTTTGAACTTCCTGAATCCGGTTCGGTTTTCAGCTTTGATAAAAAATATTACAAAATAAAAGAAAAATAACGAACCGATTAATAGAATATTTATTAGTACAAGAAAAAAAAAAAACAACCAAAACGCTTAACACAAGAAAAAAAAATATTTTGTTAGTACGTATAATGATCAAACTGACAATTCAAAGATATCGTATAAGATGGACAATTATGAAATTCCAAGCCTAATTTATACCTTTAGTTGCAAATGCAAAAATTGCCGTAAGAATGAGGAGAATGGTGAAGAACTTCATTTGATTTATTTATTTTTTCTTGAGTTTGTGTTGATGAAAAGGGTTTGTATAGATGTATGCATATTTATATAGTATTATTAATGAACTAAATTTGGCATCGAATATTTTATTAAGGTAAGATATATTGTTTCTATGACTCATGATCTTTTTTTTGTATAGTATATATGATTATTTAATGAATGTATTGATGTATTGTACAAAAAACAGTAATCTTTTATTTATTTATTTTTTTTGTTAATATTTATTATTTTTAAATATGGCCGGAAGAATGAGAAGAACAATCATTTGATCTATTTATTTTTCTCGAGTTTGTGTTGATGAAAATGATTTGTATAGATGTATTTATCTTTATATATAGTAAGTATTATTAATGAACAAAATTTGGCATCGAAATAATTTTGAGGTAATATATTGTTTCTATTACTCATGATCTTTACGTATAGTATGTTATTATTTTAAAGATGGTATTCATGTATCATATTTTTTTTTAATATCACATGTTAACATAATCATTTATTTAAAAAACTGTTTTTAACCAAAATTATCTTTTATTACTTTTTTAAAATGGGTTAATATAAGAATGATAATATTTTTAACATTGTTTATTTTCGAATTTAAACCTTAATATCCACTCTTACTTCAAATATATATTTTTAAGTAGACCAATATTTTTTTTTGTTAGATTAAATATACTAAATCTTTCCACAATATCCGTCATTAATTCAAATATATCTTTAATTTATAATTATTTCTAATTAAACTTTATCAAAAATATATATTTATGAAACGTTTTTTTTATATTAGATTTATAATGATAATGATATTTTCGAATTAAATTATCAAATTTATGTTCATTTTTACTATGTTGTTTACTAATATGAAGGTTGACAATAAATGTATGAGGTGCATATCAATATTCAAAGTTAACGAAGATTACTATAAGCTTCAACATACGCACACAATCCTCACTTCCAGGTTTGATTTGCAACACAAATAGTTTATGCAAAAGTGAACCGTTTTATATGATTTGTAAAACAAATGATTATATATGTCACATATGAATTATGTTTAGTTTTTGGTGGTTGGATACTTAAAACTTTATAGTTGATGCAAATATGCAACAAATTATCTAATGTATTTGATGAAATATATTTCATTACTTTATTAGCTAAGGGGAGTGGGGGTGGGAGCGTGACAGAATTCTATCAATCGTTGTTTTTTTTTAACACCGCCGCCACCACTCCCATCACTCGTGAAAAAAAGAACGCGTTGAACATATCACGCGTTGTAAAAAATTGATTGTATGTGTATGACTTGTACGTTGTGTATTAATACTTGTATGTTGGAATTCCATCACTAGTGATGACCACCGCCACTAAAAAATGTTTGTGAGTGATAGAATAGTGGTTGCTGACATGGCGGAACATGATTGGATGTTTGTGAGTGATGGAATTCCATCACTTGTAACCACCCCCACTCCCCTAAAGATGTGAAAATAACTAAGGAACTTTCTAAAGCGCTCATGAATGCGACAAGAGTTGTTAAGCACTTTAGGAGCAGGTTGGATATTGATTGCTATGAGCAAGATATTGCAAGCTTTTAGGATGATTATTAGGTACATCAACTTATCTTATTGTCTTTTACAAACAAACACTTCCCATTATTCAAATAACGTAATATATAGGACTATAACTGTCACACCCCCAAAATCCACACGCGGAGTATCACTGCTTGGAGGCGTGACTGACCAGGATCAAGCCACCAATCATATTGAACATAACAGGTATTAAGTAAAATCCAAACACACACAATATGAAAGGTGTTTCAAATCAAAACGTACTTAAGTGTTTAGCGGAAGCATAATTGTAAAACCCAATGAAATTATTAAGTACGAAATAAAGTGATGTTTTTAGCATGGCACACACTACCATGTCCCACAACGACTGCGCCTCCCTGTGCAAGCTCCATGAGTACCTAACGACCTGCAAGGCATGTAACAACGAGTCAACAACAAAGTTGAGCGAGTTCACAGTTGGTTGTTTAGGTATAGCATTCGTTTCGTAAATCGTATGTTCGTTTTGTAAACCTTGTATCGTATTAATTCGTATCGCGGTCTCCCAGACATGTTTGCGAAGATTGGTGGGGGCTTCCCATGTGTTACTAGACCATGCGTATCGACTGCTACGAAAATGTAAGAGGTGCCCTAAGTCAATGTCTATCAGCATTGACCCTTTGCCCATAGTCCATTAGTACACGCCCGTTCGGACGACACGGTGTGAGGTTTGTTAAACCTAATAGCGCTATCTACTAATGACCCGCTCGCCATAGGCCTCGGCGATTAAGTCGATAAATGAGGGACTTCAAATGATAGAGTGATGGTCTTATGGTCGTACGTATCCTGCTGTATGGGGAATACGCAAGTTTGTAGTTACCGTTCAGTTCTTTAACCCATTCCCAACCCTTGGGAATCCCATGCCTTGGATAGAGTGTGAGCTCACCTTGGTTTGCTCGGTATGACTAATTTCTTGTTTATCAACTGATCACACACGTCCTAACATGGTTACCGACAACAATCAATCTCAGGTGCACATAATCCACATATTTCACATTCAAGTAATTCACATATTCATAGATCACATAAAACACAGTTACTGTACATGTAACGCACGTATGTAATTTAAGTCGTGATAGTTAATCCATTCACATAGTGCCGTCAAATATTCACATAACATGTAGAAGCTCAAACATACTTCATACAAACATACATAATTTACTTGTATCCACTTCAAGTCCAAGTATTAGACATGTGCGGCCCAGTGATGTAAACAGGCCCGTACACTTATGACTGAGGGTACGGCCCATTATTCATGCTAGTTCGTTACAAATGTTATGCGGTCCTGTTGGCCCGACTAACCTAGGTCTTGTGCCGTTGTGGCTGGGCCCGGAACCCAAACCCGTGACCTGCCAAGCTACAACTAACGCAACCCAATACTCACACGGCCCGCTGGTCATTGCGCAACCCACTTGGCGATCCAACAGCGGCCCAGCCCATCTATTACATATTAATCAGTTCATAGATTTACCACCTAATAACAACATAAATACCCATCCTCGCATAAGAGACATCACATAACTTATCATAATAACCGACCCACATGACTGACATCGCATAACTTATCCCTATGCCACAATAACCGACCCACCTGATCTAGTGATTATATCATCATCTCAATGAAGGATACCATCATATCGATTCTTTTTATCAAAGTCAAAAGGTCACCTAAAGTCTATGTATTTAAAAGAAATAAGCTACAATCCACCAAACCGATTGTTGTCGGTCCTGCATATCCGAATAACTAATAATATTTGCATGTGAGTTTAGTGATTAGATTGTCAGAATCATGTGTGATAATAATTAGTATATGTCGGCCATTAAGGAATTGCATATGAAATCATTATTGTTTGAATGGATATACAATCAGAATAATTAACATAATCACACAGATTACTAACTCATCGTGAAATCAAAATTATCATTCAACCATCAAATCATTCATGGACAGGCACAACACAATCAATCATAACGTCAGATTATACGTATTCTTATCTTACAAATCAATTCAAATCATATTCTCACAATCATTACACACTAACCATTACTTCATGATGTCAACAAATAATCAAGTGATTTCAATCAAGTAATCATAAATGGTCGATTACTAACCTACGGAAAAGACAGTACTTCGATCGATGTATGGGACTCGGTTGCTCAAAACTGCCGTCGGGTTTCAAAAGGTAGCGAGAGGATGTGAGGAGTGATTAGGGTTTTTGCCGAATACTCATCACGCGTACAGGTTATAACCACAACTCTATATAATCGATACTGGGCCAAGCCCACTGTTATTTCCGTTGGCCTCATGGTAGACGAAAACACATGTAGTGTTTTCGTGAGTGGGTGGGTGATTTCGGCTGGGGTGATATCATGAGTGGGGTTTTCGGCTAGAGGGTTTCACATTGACAACAATACACATACATATGTTTTGCTCATACGACTATATATTAACAAACATATTAACAAACTTACAAACATATATCAACAAATACACTTATGTTGCACATCAAATCACAACACGATTTAACGTATTACAAACGTGTACAGTTGTGAAACAAACAAGTCGTGAAAACAAACAACTTCAACAATTTACGTGCAATTAATGCGAAGATGGAAATCCTGGAAACTCAAGTTGTCACAATAACCTAGCCTAGTTGTATAATAAAACAATAATCTTTTATTTTTAATTTGTTGTTAATAGTTATTATTTTTAAAATACTAATTGAGTTTGAGCATCTTAAATTGTCTACTCTTAGACTTTTGGAGGAGACAGAGTGTGAGGTGAAGAAGAAAGAGTCGTTTTAAACATCTTAAATTGTCTACTCTATGATGTTTTGAGCAAACTTCCTACAAACATTTATGAGACGGTTGCACATTTAGCCCCCAACAATAATGTGTGCAAGTTTTTAACGAAAAATGATCCCATGTATGATTCACTTAAAGGTAATTTAGTCTTTTTAAATTGCAAACCCTAATAAAATGTACTATCATCTATTCAAACTTAAACTTCGAAGTGTGATACAAACTGAAATGTTTACATTAATGCAAACTTAATGTATAAGTTTAATATAGGGAATACAATTATTTACTTGGATAAATGCAATGTTTTGTTGCATATAACTTATAAGTAAGCATTATAATTAACCATGGTTATCACACCTCGAACGAAGACGGAAAATGCTAAGACACGAATAAAAGGAATCACAACACAAGGTATACAGACAACTTATGAAAATATTATTACAATTAAAATAGTTGGTTACATCCGTTTTTCAAATCAAAGACAAGAAACAAATAGATATTAAATTTTAGAAAATCTAGGTCCATTATGGTAGTTCAGCGTTACTAATTAACAAAGACTTTTTTTTTTTTAATAAATTCAAGTTAGATGTGTAAACTGTCATTTGATAATAAAAATATGTCACTTATATGAATTCTCTTAACATGTTATTTAAATTGTACAACCCCGTGTAATACGTGAATCTATAACCAATAAATATTATATGCAACCTAGTAGAGCGCTAACGAGCTCAAGCTTGAAATAAATACTAACCTAAAATACAAATATTGTAATAATGAGAATTATACTACAAGAAAGTGAGAAACCAATGAAAAGAAACAACTCTCCACTCAATTATTATTTTAAAAAGAGAACAAGCCGAGTATTACATACTTTTCAAAGACCTAAACTAAAGAATGCTCGACCGGATACTGGCTCAAGGAGTCCAACAACAGCAGTTACCTGTTTCACCGGTTTGACCTGGAAGGTACAAACACTCACCATGGGTCCAACCACGAGGGGTGCACTCCTGGGTACAGAACCCATCGCCTAACCCCATTTTGCAGACCACATAGGTGCAATATTTTCTCCCATCCCAAGTAGCCTCCAAACCTGCCAGTAACAATTTAACAACATTCAATGTTAATTTGTAAATAACATTGCATGTTCCATCTAGCTATTTAGACCGTGGGGTATGGTGGGGCGGGGGTTTGGGGCATGGGTTGACACGTGTAACTTTGAAAACTCAATTCACAAACCCATTTTGTATGGGGTATGGTGGGCGTGGCTTGGCTGGCTTGGCCAAGCCACATCAGGTTTTTTTTAATATATATATATATATATATAGAGTGCAGTTAACATACTTCACGGCTTATCGTACTTCTCGTAGGCGACAATGGTAACCGTCGGATCAGGGGTATAATCACGCATGGGAACATATAATCACGCATGGGTTCAGTTTTTTTTTTGATAATCACGCATGGGATCCAAAATCACGCACGTTATTTTGATCAAAATTGTAATTACGCATGTTATATACTTGGTCGCGTACGTTAATGTACATTAAGCCGTGAAGTACATTATACTTTCTATATATATATATATATATATATATATATAAAACCATTAAAAACTACATAAGCATACAAAATAATTATCAAAATAAAAAACTATCATTCTTCGTCGTCTTCGTCGGTTTCGAATCCAGGAATCGTTGAAACATGATCCACCAAATCAGATCGAAGGTTGTGATGTATATCCCTTGACTTGATCAAAAATTCATTTGCCGCTTTATCTTCATCTGTTACGTTACCTGGTTGGGGTCATCGTCATCATAGTAGGTAACGATCGCTCTACCTTCATCCTCCAAAATCATGTTGTGAAGAATGATACATGCGTACATCACGTTTCCAATCTGATCCTTGTCCCATAGTCGACAAGGCATTGCCAATATTCGCCACCTTTTCTTCAAAACACCGAATGCTCGCTCGACGTCTTTACGTGCAGCCATTTGGACCCTGTTAAACTTTAATCTCTTTGGATCTATGGTACCGTGTTTTGTGAACGATTTTACGAAAACCCCCCACTCTGGGAAAATCCCATCAACTAGGTAGTACACATACACGTACTCAACCCCGTTTACAAAGAAAGTTCATTTGGGTCCTATACCATTTACCCGATCATTGAAAAGGGGCGAGTGGTTTATGATGGTAATATCATTATGTGAACCTGGCATACCGAAGAACGCATGCCATATCCAAAGATCTTGGGACGCAACCGCTTCAAGCATGATGGCTGGCATCCCGTGAAATCCACTCGTGTGAGCGCCTTGCCATTGGGTAGGACAAAGTTCCCAAGCCCATTTCATACAATCTAAACTACCTAGCATCCCGGGTAGCCCATGATAATCTGCGTGATGTTCCAATATTTGTTGCATGTCACTGAACGAGGGCTTTCTCAAATATCTTTTCCTATAAAGTTCTAGAATACACGAACAAAAGTTGTGAAGACTTTCTCTAGCTACACGTGCAGACATTTTTAAATAGTCATCCATTATTGCCGTACGCTAACTGCCTAAGTGCGGCCGTGACCTTTTGCCACGTACTAAATCCTAATTGCCCGGTTACATCCGGTTTTTGTTGGAAATAAACATACTTCTCCTCAAGATCTCTAGATATCCTTAAAAATAAGTTTCTACTCATACGAAAACGACGCCTAAACATTTTTTCATCATACTTAGGTTCCGTTGAGAAGTAATCGCTTACCAAAAATTGTTAGCGGTGTGCCGTTCACGAGCGATGTAACATCTCCTCCATTTAGGTTGTTGAGTCTCTTCCTCATCGTCTTCGTCTTCCACGATAGCTTTCACCACCGCCGCGATCGTTTGTAGAAATATTTTCGCACCATCGTCAGATGATGATGACGATTCACTATAACTTGAAGAACTCATGGCAAGATTGTGTTTTATGTGTTTGATATTGTGTGAGAAAAATGTTAAATATGGTAAGGTATTTATAAAGGAATTTTTTTTTTCTAAAAAATAGCCCCCCAATGGCTAGTTTGGTTTGGCCATTGACAGCCTGCCATGTCAGCTTGCTAGACCCACCCCACGCCCGGCTTCAAACCCAAGCCCCAAGGGCCACGCCCCAACCCAAGCCCACCCGGGGTGGTGGCTTGGGCGTTTTCCCCCAACCCACGCCCCAACCCAAGCCCCATACCCCATAGTCTTAACAAGATGATTTCAATTATATTTATTTTAGAGTAAATTGTCAAAATCGTTTATGAGGTTTTGGCATGTTTGTTAGTTTTATCCAAAAAACTTTTTTTGTAATATATTGCCCTTCATTTTTGATATTTTTTTGCTGTTTTTATCCAAATATCTAACTTTTTTGCCAAAATCGTCCCTGAGATTTGAGATTTTTTGTCATTTTTATCTAAATATTTGAAAGAAAAAATAAAGCAAATTAGACGTTTAAATGAAAATGGCAAAAAAAAAAAAAAAAAAAAACCCAAAAGTGAAGGACAATGTGGTACAAAAAAGTTGTTTTAGATGAAACTTACAAACATGCCAAAACCTGATGTTGGCAATTTACTCTTTATTTTATTTAGATAAACAAGACTTATAATCCAACAAACCTAAGAGAATTCATGGAGTGAGTTTAAATAAAAACATGAACATAATAATAATAATTACCCAGCCGAACCATTTTTTATCGTTATTATGGAGCCGAAAGAGAAGAAAAGGATCGTCGTGATTCATACATCATTGAAATATCATCCAAACACCAAAGACCATACATTCTTTTGATCATTTATAGTTATTTAATAATTAGCACTTAAATCTATTATAACCAATTTTAGTGTTATTAAGTTCATTTTAGTTTAACTGGATTTACTTCAAACAAAAGAGAAATGAAAAGTAAACATTGTTACAAGTTAGGATGTGTAGAGTATACATTTACACACATGACGATTCGCATTTCCAACACATTTGAATCCAGCGGTTGAAGGGGCGAAACCCCCTAGTGACTAGAGAGCTTCAAGGGGGCAATGCCCTATCAAGGCCCAAGACAATTGCTTTTATTTGTATGGTTGATGAAAAATTGGAAATTAATCATCAGTTGAAACTTGATCTAGTGATAAGGCCGTGGGGTATGGTGGGGCGTGGGTTGGGGGCATGGTGCGACACGTGGAGTATGGGGCACCCAAGACCAAAAGCCAATTTCAAAGGGGTATGGTGGGGCGTAGAAAAAAAACCAATTTCAAAGGGCTAGTGCTATTGGCCAATGAGGTTCCGCCATGTCATGTGGTATCCCCGCCCAAAGCCCGGGCTGAAACCCCCGCCCAAGTGGCCACGCCGAAACCCAAGCCCACCCGAGGTGGTGACTTGGGCGTTTGTACCCAACCCACGTCCCAACCCCCGCCCCATATCCCATAGTCTAAGGGGGATCACAACCAATGGGGTGATAGTCCATTAGCAAAGATATAAAACTTATAATTACTTGTAATGAGCCAACACATAATTCTCTAAGATGGACAATTTTTTTAAGTTTCAAGTATATATAATTTACCTTTAGTTGCCAATGCAAATATCGCCATAAGAATGACAAGAACGATGAAGAACTTCATTTGATTCGATATTTTTTCTATGTTGATGGAAATGATTTGTATAGATGTGTGTGAATATATATAGAATGAATTAATTTTGACATCTGTATATTATTAATGTAATATATTGTTTCTATTGAAAACACGATTTTTATATAGAGTATTGTATTGTGTATGAATTAAATGTAGCATTTTGTTGCATATAATTAAGGGTGTAGGGACTGGTTAGACACTTGAAAGTGGTAAACTTTAAAATTAATCAATGAGAGTGTGTCATGTCAAAGTGGTAAACTATGCTCAAAAGTGTTGGCAATGGTTAGACACTTCATGAATTGGTAAACTATTTAAAAAAAATGTGTGATTGGTTGAGATGGCATGGACCCCACCACACACCCCCCACTCTCTCCCCTCTCCTCCCTCTCCCCGCATCGGCAACCCCTCACCGATTTCTTCCCCACAATCGGTAAAACATGTGCGGTAAATGCCTTGGCATCGGTCACCGATCGGTGCCGCATGACTTTGCCGACTCCACTCCGGACCGCCTAAGCCAGCGTTACAAGTTCTATCAAATTATGTATAATTACAGTAGAAAAAAAGTATGTGTTTTGAAATCACTATTCACTTTTTAAGAGTTTTTTTTCTTCTAAAATATGATGGAAAAAGTATTTACCAAAATGATATTGTTTCAAAAATGTTTACCAAAATAGTGTTTTAGTTATAAAATCCAACAAAATCTCACAAACATATTAATTGTAAAAATAATGTTTATATTATTACGTATTTCATGTTCGTCATAATAGATAATATGATGCCACTAAATGTTGAATCAAATTAAGTAGCACAAGGGTAAAGAAATGAAAATAACCACATCGACTTGAAATTAGGTGCTCCAAGAGTACCTGTATCATTTTATATGAAATTTCAAACATATAATTTCTTATTTTTTATTTAGTGTTCCACAGTATAGTACAATCTTAAGGTCACGATGATCGGAACAATATTTGAGGCAAATTGTATGAGAAAGTGATAAAATAAAATAAAAATTACATTCTTTAATATCAATAATTTTCGTCTATTATGAAAATGATTAAAGTAATAATTATTTATTAAATTGAAGCTATCCCATGACATTATGTGAGAAACTAATAAGTGATATTTTTGTTGGATTTTATAATCAAAACACCATTTTGGTAAATATTTTTTAGTTAACATTATTATAGTAAATATTTTTTCCACCAACACTACTTTAGGAAAAAAATCCACTTTTTATGTCTTAAAACATTTGGTACAAGTGTTTTAAGTATGACATTTTTTAAGTTACAAAATTGACCTTTCAAAAATTATTATCTAATTAATAAGCTTTTTAACTAATCATCTTATGAGGCGCGGACTATTCACAATTTTTTTAACTTTTAAGATACAATATTTTTTAAAGTTTAGAATGTATAATTGCGACATGCTTATTTTTGTTTATGTAACGAATATAAATTTTGTTCAAAACTGAATCTATACTATATAAATAATGAAAATCTTTAAGAACATTGTCGTTTTCTGGTGTCTTCTCACCCTTATTTTCCCGCCTCTCTCTTCTATTAAATAATATTTTTTCCGCTTCTCTCTTCTATTAAATACTACCTCCGTCCCACCAAAAGTGTCATATTTTGAATTTTCAAAGTCTTTATTTATAAACTTTGACTTTAATTATATATTTTTGTGTTATATAAAACTTGATGAAAATTAACCCGATAAAAACACTTGTAAAACACACTCAAATCATATAACTTTCATCAAGTATTATCTAACACAAACAAAATTATTTAAGGTCAAAGTTTATAAATAAAGACTTTGAAAATTCAAAATAAGACACTTTTAATGGGACGGAGGGAGTAATGATATTCATATTAAAAATATATATATTTAGGTGGAGATACGATAGGAAGTTAATTTGGCTAGGAAGGCTAGGAAGTGATCTTGACCATCCATTTAGTTAATCAATGGCTAAGATTAAATCAGGGAAATTGAAAAGAAGAAAAGAGGCGCGTGGGTTTGTTTAGGGGCATTCTAGTCAATCCAAGCCAATAGTTTCTCTCTCATCCAATTCCCCCCCCCCCCATTTTTTAAACGTTAATAACTCTTTCATACGACATTATTTTTTTATAAAAATTGCACCAAAAAACGAGCGTTTTTTTATCTTTAAAACGAGTATACTATTACTATATTTTAAAAAAAAAATTTAAAACCCAGTTGCGTAAAACGCAATAGAAAAACCCCCAGTTACGTAAAACCTAATGAAAAAAAAACATAAAAAATGACATTTTTCTAAAACGCAATGCACCAAAAACACAAATAAATGACTTATTTGTAAAACGCAATGGCCAGAAAACACAAATAAATGACTTATTTGTAAAACGCAATGGCCAGAAAACACAAAGAAATGCCTTATTTCTAAAACGCAATAGCCTAAAAACTCAAAATAAAATGTATTTTCTAAAACGCAATGCACCAAAAACACAAAGAAATGTCTTATTTGTAAAACGCAATGGCCAGAAAACACTTAAAATGTCTGTTTTCTAAAACGCAATGGACTGAAAACACATAAAAAAGTGTTTTTTACCTAAAACGCAATGCACAAAAAACACAAAGAAATGTCTTATTTGTAAAACGTAATGGCCAGAAAACACTTAAAAATGACTCATTCTAAAACGCAATTGCCTAAAAAACAAAAGAAATTGTTCTCTGTAAAACGCAATGGACTGAAAACACCTAAAAAGGTGTTTTACCTAAAACGCAATGCACCAAAAACACTTCAAGAATGTGTTTTTCTAAAACGCAATGGCTAGAAAACACTAAAGAAAGTGAATTGTATGTGTTGTGAACTGTCTGGACCAATGCAGTTTCCAGAGGCAATTTAAAGAAAGTGAATTATATTGTGAACTGTCTGGACCAATGCATTTTTCCCAGCCAGGGGCTCTGCCCCTTGGACCCCGCCAGGGGCTGCCGCCCCTGGGACCCCGCTACCAGGGGCGCTGCCCCTGGACCCCCGCCAAGATCGTAAAACGCAATGACTAAATCAAAAACCCATATCGTAAAAATGAAATTAAAGAATTTCTTACATGGATCGAAGTGATTTTTCTTCAACAATTGACGATTTTTGAATGATTGAAACACTTATCAGCGCTCGAATCGAACGGATCGAGTGATTATCTTCAAAATCACCGGAAAAAACGAGATTTTGTATGAAATTAAACTGGGTTTTCTTCAAAAAATCTGAAGAACACGTTGATCAGGTGTTTGAATCATTGATTGGTGATGAAAATCGCAATATAATGTAGTGATTATTGAGATAGAAAGTGAAGAAATGGTTGAAGATGGTGGGTTTTGAAAATGGTGGGTTTTGAAGTTACTGGGTTTTGAAAAGGAAGAAGAAAAGGGTTGGATTGACTAAAATACCATTTTTCTTTATTTTAAATGTTGCCACATGTCCTAATCCTATTGCTTCCTAGACTTCCTAGCCAAAATAAACTTCCTATTTGATCTTTTCCCTAGATATTTAATATAAATTTAATTATGGATAGAAATATTATCATTAACTAAATAAGTTTAATATGATATTAATTATGGATAATTATAATTTATGACATCAATTAGCATTTTCAAAAAATAAACTTTTATTATGGATAGTTATTCTTTACATTTTCATCAAGTCCACTATGTTAGACAACTAGATTAATTAATCGTTTCAGTTTTTATCTATAGTTTTAGGATTCAAGATTTTGCTTTAAATAATTAAAGTTGTTCAATCATATTTTTATGAATTCTACAAACTGAAAACGATTTTGTAGCCATTTAGAATCCATTTGTTATGATTTGTTGAATCACATTGTTTTTTTTTTTTCATATCATAATAGTCCAAAATATTCAAGTATTTAATTCTTTTATATCATAGCTTATTTTACTTCTTCACATGTGTTTACATATATTTTTTAGATGTGACAACTTCAACCCATTTTCTTATGAGCGAGTCGATTTGGGTTTTGTTTTGTCTCTAGCGGGTCAGTCAGTTAAAAATTAAATAAAAGTAGTCTAGAATGAGAAGATAGGTCGGCTGAAAGTTGCCATAAGTTTAAACTTAATCTAAATAAATATAATTTGTCACTGATTTTTTACACTAATCTATAATAATAAGTAATTGGTTGCACTACGTGTCACAATCTCATGTGCACACAATTCTTGTAACTTTTTTTTTTTTTGACACAATTCTTGTAACTGTTTGAAGATTTCTCACTTATTTTTCTATGAGCCCAATCTCATGTGCACACAATTCTTGTAACTTTTTTTTTTTTGACACAATTCTTGTAACTGTTTGAAGATTTCTCACTTATTTTTCTATGAGCCCAAAGCTATACCTAATTATTCTATGAGCCCAAAACTATACCTAATATTGTTTCTCAACTATCTATTTTTCTTTATTAATATTTCATTTATTTAATATTTTTCTTCTCAGTTGTTTCTTTTAGTTTTTTTTCTTATTAATAAATATTTAATATTTCATTTATTTAGCCTTGTTGTAATACACAGGTATTTAACATAGCTGTTAATAAATATACACGCCATCAAAACTGCATCACGGTTTACTACATACCGTTTACTTTTTTTCTCATTCTGATAATACAATCTAAACAACAACAACAACAACAACAACCATACCCAGTAAATCCCACAAATAGCAAAGCTACTTATAGGGTCTGGGGAGGGTGGGATGTAGACAGACCTTGCCTCTATCCATGGGGATAGAGAGGCTGCTTCCAGAGAGACCCTCGACTCGAAAACGAATAGCAAACCAACGCACCAAGTCAAAGAAAATAGAAATAAGAAGTCTCCCATAACAAGAAAGTGAACAGAGTGACATAATATATTTGTAAATCATGAAAAATAGCATACAACATCATTTGTGCATAAACATAAGAAGGCAATCACCTAAAAAGTCACTTAAGGAATAAAAAAACCTACGACCCTGAAATACACCTAAGTGCTTACTGTCATATCCTCTAGAGGTCCTTAACCCTAATCCTACGCCTCCACGAAGTCCTATCTTGGACCATGTCCTCAGAAAGATGCAACTCTAGTAAATCATGCCTGATCTGCTCATCTCATGTCAGTTTGGGTCTGCCTCTTCCTCTCCTCCCCTCCACAGTAAGAGTTTCCACTACTCTAACTGGTGCCGTCGTTTCCCTCCGCTTCACATGCCCAAACCATCTCAATCTCCCCTCCTTAATCTTCTCCGATATACTAGCTACTCCTAATCTTTCCCTAAAAACCACATTTCTTATCCGATCTAACCTCGTGTGTCCACACATCCACCTCAGCATCCTCATCTCTGCTACCTCCATCTTGCGCGCTTGTGTCTTCTTGATAGCCCAGCAGTCTGTTCCATAAAGCATAGCTGGCCTAACTGCTACCCTGTAAAATTTCCCTTTTAGTTTAGTTGGGAACCTCCTATCGCATAAAACCCCACTGGCTGCCCTCCATCTACACCAGCCAGCCTGTATTCGATGGGTTACATCACTATCTATGTCACCATCTCTGTGTACAAACGACCCCAGATACTTAAATCTAGTTACCTGCGGGACCAATTGATCCTCAATGATGATTTGGGTGTCATCGTCCACAGCTACACCGCTGAAATCACAGTGTAGATACTCAGTCTTAGATCGACTAATCCTTAGGCCCTTGCCCTCTAAAGCTACTCGCCACTCCTCTACCCTCGCGTTCAGGCCCTGTTTAGTCTCTGCAATCAACACAATATCGTCTGCAAAAAGCATGCACCACGGAACTGTCTCCTGAATCAACTTGGACAACTCATCCAAGACAACCGCAAAAAGAAAAGGGCTCAACGCTGACCCTTGGTGGAGTCCTACCTCCACAGGAAAGAAGTTTGAATCTCCTACAGGCGCGCGGACACTAGTTTTCGTTCCATCATACGTATCCTTAATTACGTCTATATACTTCCCCGGTATCCCTCGACCCTCCAAACTATTCCAAATCAGTTGTCGTGGGACAGTGTCATATGCCTTTTCCAGGTCGATAAATACCATATGTAAATCTTGCTTCTTCGCTCTATATTTTTCCATCAGCCTCCTTAGAATATGTATAGCTTCTGTAGTTGACCTCCCTTTCATGAATCCAAATTGGTTTACTGAAACCTGAGTTTCTCTTCTAATTCTACTTTCGATTACCCTCTCCCAGAGCTTCATAGTGTGACTTAGCAGTTTGATTCCTCTGTAGTTCCCACAACATTGAGCGTCTCCTTTATTCTTGTATAAAGGCACCACGACACTACTCCTCCACTGATCTGGCATTTTTCCAGTCTTGAAAATACAATTGAACAACAGTGTTAACCATCGGACTCCTTCTTCCCCCAAACACTTCCACACCTCAATCGGTATGTTATCCAAGCCCACTGCCTTGCCTCTGCCCATCTTCCTAAGTGCCATCCTCACCTCGTCATGTGTGATCCTCCTGCAGTAACAATTATTCTGTTGTCGCCTTTGAATCCTGTGATTGCTGCTATCATGTTGGTATACCCTACCGTGGTTGAAAAGATTATGGAAGTAGGTTTGCCATCTCAACTTAATGTCTTGTTCCTTGACTAAAACACGCCCATCGTCTCCTTTGATAAACTTTACAGCTCCTAAATCTTGTCTTCTTCGCTCCCTAGCTTTGGAAATCTTGAACATATCATGCTCCCCCTCTTTCGTTTCCAGGCGTTCATACAGTTGCTTATAAGCTGTGTTTTTTGCCTCGCTCACCGCCTTTTTCGCTTCACTTTTAGCCTTCTTGTATATCTCCCTTACCCTCAGCCGCTCCTCATCTGTGCACCTCAAAAGGTCTCTAAAACTCTGTTGTTTATTCTTTATTTTGGTATGCACGTCTTCATTCCACCACCAGGACTCCTTATGCCCACTAGTCTTTCCTGTTGAGACCCCTAGCGTCTCATTCGCCACTGTAGTGATCGTAGTCGCCATAGCCTCCCACATCTGGTTTGCGTCGTCACCTAGTTGCATCGATGTCTCCGAGTTAACTTTATCTCTAAACATCGTAATTTTCTCCCCCTTCAAGTTTCCCCAACGGATCCTAGGTCGGGTTTTCCTCTCCCCCTCAGTTAGCCTTACTTTTAGGGCTATATCTGCTACTAGCAAATGGTGTTGAGCCGCTGCAGTCTCCCTAGGTATAACCTTGCAGTCCATCCACATCCGTCGATCTTCCTGCCTCATCAAAAGATAGTCGATTTGCGTGTTACGTCCTCCGCTACTAAAAGTGATCAAATGAGATTCTCTCTTCCTAAAGAACGAGTTTATAATACCTAGGCTGTTGGCTGCCGCAAAGTCTAGGAGGTCTCTACCAGGGTCATTCCTATCGCCAAAACCAAAACCCCCATGTACCAACTCAAAGCCATCACGATCCTTACCAATGTGCCCATTAAAATCTCCTCCTATGAAAATTTTCTCCTCCCTAGGTATGGCCCTTACTACTACATCTAGACAATCCCAGAACTCTCTTTTCTCTTGGTCTCCTAGTCCCACTTGCGGTGCATATGCACAAACCACTGTCACTACTTGTTCACCTAATACTAACCTTAACACCATAATTCTATCGTTGTGTCGTATCACCTCAATTACATTCTTATGCAATTCTATAGACACCAAAAAACCCACTCCGTTCTTGGCCCCATCCGACCCGGAATACAACAACTTATACCCATTGCGCTCTTCTGCTCTCTGTCCTTTCCACCTAGTCTCCTGAAGGCACGCTATCTGTACCCTACGCCTTTTAAGTGCGTCTATCACTTCCAACAATTTACCACTAAGCGTTCCTACGTTCCAAGATGCCACACGTAAACTACAGCCTCTAACTTTACCATTACCTGCACCTCTCGTCCTTGGACATGATCTCAAGTTAAAGTCATGGTTTCTATTGTCTATGCTTACAACTAACAACTAACAACAAGTAACAAACAAATGGCAACACAAAGTACACAAAGGGCAAAACTACCAACTTTTTTGGGTTTTTCTGATTTTTTTTTTTTTTTTTGATGATTACGTGAACCCTAAAGTTATGAAAAACAACACACTCAACGCAATTCAACAAAATACCACAAAGCTTCCTGTATATAGACAAATTTTAGCCTACACTGAGCAGATAATGAATAACAGCAGTAAAACGTTCAACCTACAGCCTAACTACACAACATACGGCACATAAAATCAATCTGAAGTGAATTGAAGAACTAAAAAGTGGGAGAATACGACCTGATTGAACGAACGTACGATTAATTAGGATCTAATCAAAGAACAAGAGTCAGTGGATCTGAATCGAAGACTAAAACCTGGTCGGGGATTAGCCTGGTCGGAAAACTTAAACCTGGTCGCCGGAGTTTTACCTGGTCGGAGATTTACCTGCTCGTAGGGTTGTACCTGGTCACCGGAGATTTACCTAGTCTGAGATTACCCTTGGTTGCTTGTTGCCGGAGGTTTACCGTTCCTGGTCGGGGATTAACCTGCACGAAGGCTGCTTACCTGCTCGCTGGTTGTTTGTTGCCGGAGGTTTACCTTTGAATGTTGCCGGTAATTGACCGACAGTGACCGGAAAAAGGGGGGGATGGTGTACGGAGAGAAAAAGTGGCAGGTGGATAGTCTTGATACTGTGCTTGTTGCCTGTCCTTGACCGGAGATTGGTCGGAGAGATGGACCTGTGCTTGTTGCCGGAGATTGGTCGGAGGTTGACCAGGTTACCGTTCAAAAGGATCGATCTAGTATTGTGTAGAGCACGTTTTGGAGAGTTGTTGAGGCTTGTAGTGATAATACAATCTAAAGCGTTATAAAATTTTAAATATACTGTTTTCACGTGGATTTTTATGGGCACAAATATAGGATTGTGATTTAGGGGTGGGAAAGCATGAGGGAGTTGCTATTATAAACAGCAAAACTCAAACAAAATTGAATAATAAATTTTTCTAACTATATAGGGAAAATGCTCACTCCTAACATCAATATCAATAAATAAATAAATAAAAAATTATACATAATGTTTTCATTAGTATTATGACACTATACTATAGCCCTCCACCAAGCACAGCTTAATAGCTTATGTTTAAAACTAAATGGGCTTGACAACAGAAAAATAAATGGGCATGACAAAGCCCAAAGCTCAAGTATAAAACTAAATGGGCTTGATATCTCAAATTCATAACTAAATGGGCTTGACAAAAATCATGAGGCCTGGCCGTTGGAATGAACAGGTTTAGGTAATTTACAATTTTACGTAAGTTGCTTTACAGTTTACATATCTCGTAGACCGTAGTGCTACAATAATTCTTTTATATAATTTATTATAATTAACTTTAATCATTTTTGTTTTTCACTTGTAACTTTTAAGATACGATGTTATACAAACTCCGGGTATGCCATTGCAATATGATTATCTTTATCCAAGTCCCTATATAAATTTTACTGAAAATAGATGTGAATAGCAATGTACAAATTATCGGGGCACAAACATACACGTCATCAAAGCTACTTCATAGTATTGTTTTTCTTTTTATATAAAGTGATGTTAACCCTTTTCGTCTTTCTAATAATATAACACAATTCGTTATAAAATTTTGATATACCTTTGCAACGTACAAGTGATCGAAGCACACACATGCATCTAATCAAAGTGACCGAACTGTTTAGTTTTTTATATATAAAGTTGCGTCGTTACCGATTTTCGTGATTCTAACGATAATATATAAGTCTTTTGAGTTATGGATCCTACAATTCCCAATGAAGCTCCCTGACAACCCCTTCAATCCATCTTCATCTTGTCTTGGCAGCATAGATTGAGCCATGGGATTGATCTTCCCATTGGTTTTACTGCAACAAATTTGTTGTAAAATCTTGAATATACCGTTGTGATATGCTTAAATAGGTCAAATGTAATTGATACGAGTGTTGGTATTGTGCCACTACCCTAACGAACCGATTTTGACTTAACAACATCAATATCGGTATTTGTTTTTTTTTTTTTAATGTCACTCAATTTAAAACACGTGTTGATATCCTTTTCGGCATATCACGACTTTACTCTTTTAGTTTTTCTTTGGATTGCTATAGTGAGTGCTGCTATCGTAACAAACTGAATCGATAACGATAGAATTCCCACCGCATAATGCAGGGAATCCGACTAGTTTACATCAATAAAGCAAATTACAAACAAGGGCTGTAAACGAACCGAACGAACACGAACACATGCATATTCGTATCCGTTCATTTAACTTTAACCGAACACGAACAAATAATCGAACACATTTTTTTTGTTCGTGTTTGTTCAGTAAGAAATCAGACATGTTCGTGTTCGTTTATGTTCGTTCGTTTAAAGCCTAAACGAATAGTTCACGAACATAAACGAACACAAACGAATTTTTGCATTAGAGGTTTTGCCATCGGTTCGTTTAATCACAATTGCTACAATTTTTGCCATAGAGGTTTTGCTACGGATTTGTGGTTTTTTTTCTTCTACGATTTACGAAATTTTGCTGCTGTTTTGCTATGAGTTTTTTGCTGTACGAAATTTTCCAACAAAATTAGTTGCAAATGAACCAATGTTCGTTTAGGCTTTAAACGAACAAACATAATATAACTTCGGTTCATTTCTTAATGAGAACAATGTGTTCAAATCCTTTTTCTAAAGAGATTTGGACTTGTATAAATTCAGAAAATATCCAAACATAGCACCCCAAAATGTTGTTTAAATTCAAGACTCGGTACCAACTCTCTATTCTACTAACCAACTTAAGTTTCTTCTCAAGTCCCTTGATATACCAACCCCCACATTGCTCGTTATCGCTTAAACCTTCAAGTTGTTGTGCCCAACTACATGAGGTTTCAAGTTTGATTTTTACTACGATATGATCAAGAAAGAACCAAATCAGTCAAATGTGTGCGTGATTAGTTTACGAGATAGGGCTAAAGTTGTAGGATTCATGTTAGTTTACGAAGTAGCTAGAGGAAATATAACGTTTTGGGTAAACATATTATAAAGTACATTATTTTTAGAATATTCACATATTTGACACTAATGGGTTTTTCGGGTTTGTTTCTTTAACGTTGTCACAGAGATTAAACAAAGAAAACAATCAATTTATTTCTTTAGCGTTGTCACAAAGAAAACAATCTCTACTTATTCTCCTACATCCTTCACTGAAGAGCTGCTTAACGGGTCGTGTTTGTAGATGACAGGTCAAACCAAACACATACACAAAAAAATTACATGAGCTTTAAATTTACATATCCTATATATTTCTAAACTTTTAAATTCTGGCATTAAAAAGCAAAAACGGAAGTTATTACATAAACACGTGTATAAATTAAAAGAAAAAGAAAACTAAATAGATGGATTAATAAAGACAACCCGCAAATCCGTCGTTTTGACAAGAACATGACCCATTTACGAAAACGTATTTGTTGGTTCGACCCAAAATCGTCCCACAACAGCCAGGCTAAGCCGAAACCTGTGAATTTCATATTAGGTTCGTGTCATGTTTTCGTGTCGTGTTAGTATGTCGCAACCTCCGATCCCTGATCCCCGGGAACGAGCGGACGCGATCACAGAGTTTCGGTGGTATCAGGGTTATTAAATCTCGCAGCGGAATTTCCATCAGGACCGTAGTTAGGAAATATTTATCAGAGTAAAAACCACCTCATTTAATATTAATAATCACATGGGTAAAACCCAAGTTTCTTATTACAATACTTTTATAGGGACAAACCCTATTTTATTGAATTTAAAACATCGTTTTATTAGGTAACTTTTATAGCCACATTATCCCCAAGCCTTCAGTGCTCTCCAGCTGGCTTTTTACTAATTGGCTTTCACATTGGGTTACCTGAAACGCGTTTTAAAAACATTTGTCAGTGGGAAATACTGGTGAGTGAATGCCAATTTAATCAAGTTTAAATCAAAAGTCACAGTGAACAGTATTGAGAGCGATCACATTGTTTATGTCTACACAATTACTCCATTTGGTACTATCAATCCAGACTTGTGGGTCATATTACCCATTGGCTAACTCATTGTCCAATGGTAACGTATTGTCATCCAGACTTACTACTCACAAGTAGTACAAATTTTGTATACAAAACCCCCAACATACCGGCAGTAATTGAAGAACTACAAAGACTCAATCACTGCTAATTTTCATAGTAATACATTTAAGGTTTGGTAAAACATTACCAAAAAGATTATCAAAAAGAGGATAAACTCACATTGCTGTCTTAGGCTTTTCGTAAGAGTTTCCTGGATATAATCTATAATTTATACAAATGTACATTGATTAGTACCATAACCCTTTGAAATTATTAATGATACCCTCCCCGAGACGGCATTCCAACAACTACGTCGGGCAGAACCACGACAGTTGTTACGGAACCCTAAATCAATCGGGCAGCGTAACTATTATGAAACTGGGGTTATAATACTTACAACGGAGCAGAACCTCGCTAATTAGGGGTATAGTACCCCGACTATAATGTTTATAACTTCAGAATTTCCTTTAGAATGAAAGAAGTGAGCGGCGGAAATTGAAACCCGATGCCATCTATTTATAGTTCCTGATTCTAGTCCTGTCGCGGCCCGCGTAAAAGACAAGGGTCACTTACGCGGCCCGCGTCAACATTGGTCAACGCTGTAGCTTAGCTGGGTCAGCTACTAGACTCGCCACGATGTTGACACGTGTCAGCACCGGATGCTTCCGCGTTTCATGATCTGTCGCGGCCCGCGTAAACTTATATGAACACTTACGCGGCCCGCTTCAACTAATGAAATTAGCGCAGTCAATACTAGCCTTGATACCGCCCGCGTAATAGGATGGGGTGGGTTTACGCGGCCCGCCTCAACTCCATTTTTCTTATTTTTGATTTATTTTATAATTATAACATAACTAGGGCTCGGTTTTCACATACGGGGTGTAATATAAAACATATTAGGACATTCTAATATATAATAGGGTGTTAGACATATTATGAGAGTGTCGGTTTTACCGAGGGTTGTACATTCTCCCCACCTTGTTTAGAGCTCGTCCTCGAGATCTACTGAAACAAGTGCGGATATTTTCTTTTCATTTCTGCTTCAAGCTCCCATGTGTACTCAGGTCATCTTTTGGAGTCCCACTTCACTTTGACTAGAACTAGTCTCTTATGCTTGAGATTCTTGACTTTCCTGTCTTCAATTTGTAGAGGTCTTTCTACAAACTTGAGTTGTTCATTTACCTCTATATCCCTAAGAGGTACTATCAATGATTCATCAGCTAAACACTTTTTAAGATTAGATACATGAAACACATCATGTATTCCTGCCATTTCATCTGGCAGTTGTAGCTGATAGGCTACAGGTCCTATTCTTCTAATAATCTTAAAAGGTCCAACATACCTGGGACTTAGCTTTCCTCTTTTGATGAATCTTACCACTCCTTTCGAAGGAGAGACTTTCAACAATACTTTATCTCCTATTTGAAATTCCAATTGTTTTCGCCTGTTATTAGCATAACTTTTCTGTCTATCACGTGCTGCTTTCAGTCGTTCCTTGACTTGAATAATTTTATTGGTTGTTTCTTGCACTATCTCAGGTCCAGATAGTTGCTTTTCCCCAATTTCTGCCCAACAGACTGGGGTTCGACACTTTCGTCCATAAAGTGCTTCGAATGGTGCAGCATTTATACTTGAGTGATAACTATTATTATAAGAAAATTCTATTAAAGGTAAGTGATCGTCCCAATTACCTCCAAAATCAATTACACAAGCTCTAAGCATGTCCTCCATTGTCTTGATTGTCCTTTCACTTTGTCCATCTGTTTGTGGATGATAAGCCGTACTTAGTTTTAACTTGGTTCCCATTGCCTTTTGGAAACTTGACAAAAATGAGATGTAAAGCGGCTATCTCTATCAGAAACAATTGATAAAGGAATACCATGTAAAGAAACAATTTCATTTACATATAATTTAGATAATTGTTCCATACTAATTGTTTCCTTCATTGGTAGAAAATGAGCTGACTTAGTTAGTCTATCTACAATCACCCAGATTGTATCATTTCCTTTCCTAGTTTTGGGTAATTTAGTAACAAAATCCATTGTTATTAATTCCCATTTCCACACTGGCATTTCTAATTGCTGTAACAAACCTGAGGGTTTCTGATGTTCAGCTTTAACTTGTGAACAGGTCAAACATTTAGAAACATAGACTGCTATGTCCTTTTTCATTCCTATCCACCAGAAATTTTTCCTTAAATCCTGGTACATTTTATCACTTCCTGGATGCATTGTATACTTAGACTTATGGGCCTCTTCTAGTATACGATGACGTAGGTTTCCTAATTTAGGTATCCACATTCTCTTTTCATGGAATCTCCAAATTCCATCTGTTCCTTGTTTTAATTCTTTCAACATACCTTTTAACTTTTCAGTATCTTCCCTGATTACTGATTCTTGTGCTTCTCTTATTTGTTCATTTAAATCTACTTGTAGATTTAATTTAAGAGAACGTACCCTTTTTGTCCTTTCATGATACTTTCGGCTTAAAGCATCTGCTTTTCCTTCATGATACTGGATATCACAGTCATAGTCACTAAGAAATTCCATCCAGCGTCTTTGCCTCATATTCAATTCTTTCTGCTCGAAAACATACCTTAAACTTTTGTGATCAGTAAATATGGTAAACTTACTACCATAAAGGTAATGTCTCCAAATCTTAAGAGCAAAAATTATAGCTCCTAATTCTAAATCATGAGTTGATTAATTCTCTTCATGATTCTTAAGTTGTCTAGATGCGTAAGCTATAACCTTTTGACGTTGCATCAACACACATCCATAACCTAACTTAGAAGCATCACAATAGACTACGAAGTCTTCAGTTCCTTCTGGTAACGCTAGTATGGGTGTATGGGTTAATCTTTGCTTAAGGATTCTAAATGCTTCTTCTTGTTTAAATCCGCATTCAAACTTAACAGATTTACAAGTTAACTTAGTTAAGGGAATGGCTATTCTAGAGAAATCTTTAATAAATCTTCTATAATAACCTGCCAATCCTAAGAAACTTCTAACTTCAGTTGGTGACTCAGGGGTTTTCCATTTAGTAATTGCCTCGATCTTTGTTGGATCCACATGAATTCCTTCATGATTGACTAAATGTCCAAGGAATTGTACCTGTTCTAACCAAAATTCGCACTTTGAAAACTTAGCATAAAGCTTTTCCTTTCGTAATAAACTTAAAAGTGCGTGCAAATGCTTTGCATGATCCTCTTTACTTTTAGAGTAAATTAGAATATCATCTATAAAGACAATTATGAATTTATCCAAATATGGCTTACATATTCGGTTCATCATGTCCATAAATGCAGATGGGGCATTGGTTAAACCAAATGGCATGACAGTAAATTCATAATGGCCATACCTTGTTCTAAATGCGGTCTTAGGAATGTCCTCTTCCTGTACCTTTAATTGATAATATCCTGACCTTAAATCGATCTTAGAGAAAAATCGAGCTCCTTGTAATTGATCAAACAAATCATCAATTCTCGGTAATGGATACCGATTCTTAATCGTAACTTTGTTTAATTCACGGTAATCAATGCACATACGCATTGATCCGTCCTTCTTTTTAACGAACAATATCGGCGCTCCCCATGGCGACGAACTCGGTTGTATAAATCCTTTCTCCAATAATTCATCTAATTGTTTCTTCAATTCTTGCATTTCAGCGGGTGCCAAACGGTAAGGTGCTTTGGCAATCGGTGATGTTCCTGGTATTAAGTGAATTCTGAATTCCACTTCTCTATCTGGAAGTTGCCCTGGCAATTCTTCTGGAAATACATCTGAAAACTGAGATACTACTGGAATATCTTTTAAATCCTTTCCTTTAGTGTTAATGATTATAGAAATCAAATACACTATAGAACCTTTTCTCATACAACTTGCAGTTTTCATCACAGAGATAAATTTAGTTGACCTAGAAGATTTATCTCCTTTAATTGTGATCGTTTTACCTTTTGATGAATTTACTTGAATTAACTTTTGATCACATAAAATACTAGCTTTATTGGCTATTAACCAATCCATTCCTAACACAACATCAAATCCTACCAGATTCATGGGATAAAGATTTGCAATAAATTTCTGATTTAAAATTTCTATGCTTGCTCCCTGCAAGCTTTCAGAAATTATAATAGTTTCTCCATTAGCTGTCTCTACTAAACATTCTAGTAGTAGTTTAGTTAATGACTGATTTAGAAATTTGCAAAACGATGTATTAATAAAACTTTGGTTTGCACCAGAGTCAAATAATACTTTAGCAAAAACATCATTAACTAAAAACGTACCAGCGATGACATCTGGAATCATCTTGGCTTCATCTGCAGTCAGAACAAATGCTCTAGCATTTTTAGTATTCTTGTTGTCTGTGGCTGGAGCTAATTTTGGACAATTTGGCCTAATATGACCTTTTTCTCCACAGTTGTAGCATAATCCATTACTGATTTTTCTTCTGCAATTTTCTTCCTTGTGTCCTGGCATCTTACAATGATTGCAGAGAGTTGAGCATTTTCTTGAATGCTTTTTCTTGCAGACCTTGCAGTATGTTGCAGAGGTAGAACCCATATTCCTACGATTATAATTTCCGGAACGGAATTCTTGTGTAAGCCTTTGAGTTAAGTTCCTCCTCTGATCCTCTTCTCTAGTACGGACTAATTCATCAGTCAAGGTATTTGTTAATTCTACCGTTTCTTCTATAGTTTGAGGTCTAGCTGCCTTGACTATGTGTCTAATCTCTCCAATTAATCCCCAAATATAACGAGAGATTAACACTGGTTCTGGTGAAGCAAGAGTTGGCACTATTCTGGCATATTCAAAGAATATTTTAGTGTACCCCTTACTATCTACCCCTGAAACGCGTTTTAAAAACATTTTTCAGTGGGAAATACTGGTGAGTGAATCTCAATTTAATCAAGTTTAAATCAAAAGTCACAGTGAACAGTATTGAGAGCGATCACATTGTTTATGTCTACACAATTACTCCATTTGGTACTATCAATTCAGACTTGTGGGTCATATTACCTATTGGCTAACTCATTGTCCAATGGTAACGTATTGTCATCCAGACTTACTACTCACAAGTAGTACAAATTTTGTATACAAAACCCCAACATACCGGCAGTAATTGAAGAACTACAAAGACTCAATCACTGCTAATTTTCATAGTAAAACATTTAAGGTTTGGTAAAACATTACCAAAAAGATTATCAAAAAAGAGGATAAACTCACATTGCTGTCTTAGGCTTTTCGTATGGGTTTCCTGGATATAATCTATAATTTATACAAATGTACATTGATTAGTACCATAACCCTTTGAAATTATTAATGATACCCTCCCCGAGACGGCATTCCAACAACTACGTCGGGCAGAACCACGACAGTTGTTACGGAACCCTAAATCAATCGGGCAGCGTAACTATTATGAAACTGGGGTTATAATACTTACAACGGAGCAGAACCTCGCTAATTAGGGGTATAGTACCCGACTATAATGTTTATAACTTCAGAATTTCCTTTAGAATGAAAGAAGTGAGCGACGGAAATTGAAACCCGATGCCATCTATTTATAGTTCCTGATTCTAGTCCTGTCGCGGCCCGCGTAAAAGACAAGGGTCACTTACGCGGCCCGCGTCAACATTGGTCAACACTGTAGCTTAGTGTAACACCTCGAAAATTCACGTCCTATAATGTATTGACACGTGTCATAAGCTTGAACGTGTGAAATTATATTTACAGGGACTAAAGTTGACAAACATGGAAAGTATGTGAATATAAGGGTTCAAAATGTCAACAAGGGATAAATATACTTTACAGTAACCCTACATGATGTTCATAACCTCAACCGAATAAATCATGGATCGTACGAAGCCAATTGTGAAAGAAAGTGAGGAATTACAAACTACAGGGGTTAAATGTGTCAACATGTTTAAAGGTATACCTCTGAGTGACCTTTTAGCGAACCCGAAGCTTTGTAATGCTTAATTATACTCACAAGAATGTGTGATAAAAATTTCACAAGGTTCGTTAAGGTATGAGAAAGTCATGGCAATATTCGTATACGAGGGGTTAAAAACGTCAACGATTTGATTTCTCGCGATTTTTACGCAACCGACGAACGAACACGCAAACATCGACTACCGATCATAATTTGCGTATTTTAGTATAAATATTATGCTCTACGATGCTTCCATGATGTTCGGGTGCGAAGACGGGCTTGTGGGCCTTGGGCCCAAGCCCACGAAACCTCCACTATATAAATGATTTAAAAAAAAATAAATAAATAAAAATCATTATTTCACATCTCTTTCTCTCTCTAAAACTCTCTCTCTCTCTAGAAACTTTCCGGCGACCGGCGACTTTTCCGGCGGCCGTTTTCCGGCCAAGAGTACACTTTTTCGACTATATCCGACGTTCCGGATCGCGTGGTGTGGTTAGTTTTAGCTAATTCTTAGCGGTTTGAGCTCTATGGCAACTCCGGCGACATTCCGGTCAAATTCCGGCGAGTCCGTTTTGAACTTTTGACTTTGCAGATGCTTCGATCGGGACTTTAGGAGCATTCCTGCAAAGTTTCAAGAAATTCTATTCTCCGGCGAAATCTCGACTCCTGACATGATTCTGGCGATTTCCAGCCATAAGTTTTCGATGAAAAATATATTTTTGGACTCCTAGTGACCTGTAGAGTCCATCGAACCACTTTCGACTCGGGTGAAAAATTTAAGTTCGGGACGCTCTCGGGCTCGACTTCTGACATGGTTCTGGCGATTTCCAGCCATAAGTTTTCGATGAAAAATATATTTTTGGACTCCTAGTGACCTGTAGAGTCCATCGAACCACTTTCGACTCGGGTGAAAAATTTAAGTTCGGGACGCTCTCGGGCTCGACTTCTGACCTGGTCAACATAGGTCAAACGTGGTCAAAACTGGTCAAGGGGAAGTTTTGAGTCATGTTAGTGCCTCGGTTCAGTTTTGGGTTCGGTCAAACCTGGTCAACATCGGTCAAACGTGGTCAACTGCTGGTCAACGCAGTCAACACGAGGCTCGGTAAAATTTTATCGATGCAAATTTTGTTATATTATGTGGGCATTAAACCCTTAAAAGGGCACCCTCTGATTCCCACTCTAACTAGGTCAAATGTCGGGTCAAACTGGTTAATAAAAAGTCAACAGGATAATTAATTTCAAATTTATGCATAATTAGCAATGTAGAACACATACAACCTGTTTGATCATTAATATAACTTGGTAATTAGTGTAAGAACACGTCTAAACATGTTCAACCCGACAATTTCCTGTTTAGACCCGGTTCGGAACCGAAAGTCGCAAAGCTTTGACTTTTGCTTTGACTTCAGTTCTGACCCGTTATGGTATGATTTAGAAATACCTTAGAGCTCTATTTAGACCAGGTTACATGCTAGTATAATCCTCTGTGATTATACACCATGGTTCATTAGTTAACCAATTTATACGCATGATTCCGTTAATTGCCCATATGTTGACCATTATGCCCTTTTCATCATAAAACGTGATTTTTGGAAATGTAAAAGAGTAGAAACCTTAGTCACTGATATATAAACTTGTACCCAAAGTTTGACATCAGTTTGAGGTGTAGTTTGAGAGTTATGCTCATTAGCGTAAATTGAAAGCTTTATGTTAATTAAACGGCGTATTTAGCGTATAGCCTATTTAAACATACTTTTTGATACTAAACTCTTTACCCACTGATGTAATATATTATTTTGGGATTTTTGAAGATTTTTAATTAATTTTAGGCTGAGCATAACTCATAGTCGTAGGCTTAACCCGGTACTTGTCGGTTTTGCCCTTACGGGCCATAAAATGGGCTTTACATATCTAAACGACTCCAAACCTTTTGCTACTGATCTTAAATGATAAATAATTTATTTTAAGCCTTCTGGAATGGTAAAAATATCAGCTTTATGTATCGAACCCGTAAACGGCTTTTAATCGCCTAATTAAGCGTTTTTAACGCATAGTATGTACTAAGAGTATTTAAACATACCAAGGGTGATACCTACTGATATTTGAGGTAAATTATAATATTTTAACAGTAAGCAAAGGTTGTTAAACTCAGACTTCAGTTTTGAGCTTTTCGCCTTATGTGAAATTACCAAAATGCCCCTACGGTGCATAGTTTGGTTATAATTGATAAATTTCACATATATACTTTACCCTACTGTTATAATTTATTAAATGGAGTATTTTTTGCTGATTACATCAGACCAGTAACTCAAGTTAATACTTAAACTCTTTTATAAACTTGAAAATGACCAAACTACCCCTTCGGGGCATAGTTTGTGTTTAAATTCGTTTCGGGCATAATAAAAGACATCTTACTGATGTCACAACATATTTGAGGCATATTAACTTAGGAAACCTGGTTAGGACTCTTATGATTACCCGTCACGCCTTTTGCGCGTTCGGTTCGGTTTATGTAACTAGTTTACATAAATTAGCCGAAACGGGTCAAACCTTATCGGTTTTATCTCAAAATCCAGAGTGTGCATGAAATACCCATATTAAACAAGTCTTTGAACTTGTAGGGTCTAAATCACATTCTATCCGGTCATCGCTTAATCGTGCGTACGAACCGTATCTCTGAAACTAGCCGGTCTAAGCTTAAGCTTAACTAAAGACCCGTTAGGATTCTAATAGGTTATTATAAACCTTCGTTCCAGATTTAGGAGCCCAGTAAAAGCTATCTGTACTTGCTGATTTGATACGGCTGGGATTGAATTTATATTTAGCTCAGGTAAATACTTTTAACTTATTTTCCCTATACGGGTTTGGGGTACGGTATATAGAATACCGCTTGGTCCAGCATTGAATCTTTAATCGAATAGAGGTTAAATCATTGATATGCTCTGTTTTGAAATGTTTTGTTTGCTTAAAGCCTTTGGGGGGTTAATGACCATGTCCCGGATATCCCTGGCATCATTTTACGAAATGGCCACGACCTCAGCACGCGGGTGTAGGCGTACACCCGTCTGTGTCTCATTTATTTAATGTGGTGGGTCTATTGATCTTTAACCCGGTCTACGGATCGGGCTACTGAACGCGGAGAAACATGTAATTCGTTTACAAGTATTATATACAAATAATTATCCCAAGTTATAAAAGGTTAATTTTGCCTCTGTGCATTTTAATCAAATTATAAAACATTTATGCCATGTGCATCCAAACCAATTTTAAATCATTTTCAAAATGAGTCGGTTGATTGTATTTACCAGTGAAAACTGACGTATTTTCCAAAAAGGCTAAGTGCAGGTACTAATCGGAATCGGCTGGCTACTCCTAGCATCATTAAAGAGTCTCGCAAGCTTAGATGCCTAAAGTCTGTTGAACTATTGTTTCCATTTTATTTTCGATCCGTCTGTGGATAAACAATCGACAGTTGTGAGATATGATATTACAATATCATATTCGGTTGAATTATATTTTTTTTAAATTGCTTCCGCTATGCATATTAAATATTGTGTTGTTTGACTATTATGTTGCCAACCACGTCACGATACTCCCCACCGGGCCCACCGGTGACACGTGAAAATCGGGGTGTGACAGGTTGGTATCAGAGCCAACATTGAGTGAATTAAACACTAGCCTTTTGTGTTTAATCTCAATGACACAGTAGCACATTCCTTGACCTTCTGAGTCTAGACTTAACATAGGAATAATCTCAATTCTAATCTGGAAATTTTGCTTCCAATTATATATATATATATATATCTATATATATATATAGATTGGATACGTCGCCAAGCGAAGAAGCCGTAATAGGAATTCCCCACGTCTGGAGACTTGAAATGCTGAGCTTCGTACCGCGACCAGGATGAGACGTGCAACCAAGGAGAAAGCATTCAGGAATTGAATGAAGAAGAAACTCCTTTGCTGAAAATCGTTTCCTCAATAGTCCTTATAAGGACATATTTATCTTTTCAGTCCCTACGAGGACAACATTATTCCTTTCAGGTCCCGCTTAGGGCAACTTTATACTTTTATTTTTATATAGTGAAATGATTAAGTTTAAACTTTCATTCTAAACAAGAAATATTAAATAAAAGGAGAATAACATTTTCTTTTTGCAAGATCTACCATTATAATAAAATGGCAAAATCTAAAAGGGCAAGCCCTAGCCTCGTGTCATATTAAGACCCGGCCAAGATGGTAGTTCCATAATTAGATTCAGATCTATATTAATACCTCAATTTAAAATTGTTCTGCGTTAATTAATTAAGAATCTTAAGAGTGAAACCTAGCCTGAGTGTCATTATAAAGACCTGGCCAAGATGGTAAGACCTGTTTAAAAGATTCAGATTCCAGTTAACATCTGAAAACATGTTAACACTCCTGGCAGCCGTGATTCGTTAAAATCACCCACGTCATTCTTATATATGGATTCTTCAAAAGATCCCTAACCCAACTTAATGATCTCTGAATCATGGGTTAAATCATCAATTAAGATGATCATCTTTTAACCATACGTGGTAATACAGTGCCTACGGGCCCTGCTCATTTCCATATGAGCCAAAGGACAGTGGTAGCTATGACTCCCTGTCTGATAAAGGTAATGAACTAGGTTCAAACCTCAAATGCTTTGATTCTCTGAAATCCTAGCATATAATTTATAATTGTCCTTGTGACTAGGCCTATTGTGCCAATATACTCAAATGCTTTGATTCTCTGAAATCCTAGCATATAATTTATAATTGTCCTTGTGACTAGGCCTATTGTGCCAATATACTTTCATGCTTTGATTCTCTGAAATCATAAGCTTATAATTTATAATTGTCCATGTGACCAGGCCATTGGGTGCCACTAATAAAACTGTTAATGTTTTATAATTAGGATAAATTATAATAGAAATCCTAAAACTATATGATTAATAAATTAACCAAATATGGTCTCTGCTTACCATGGTTAATGAATTTCCCTAAGAGGCAATTCCGTAATAAACGTCCCTTGGAAGGGAAGTGCCTACGGGCTATAGTTAATGTCCTCTGAGACTAAAGACAGTGGTAGCCTACAGCTCCCTGTCAGGAAAAGGTAATGAACTTTGATTCAGACCTTAATGTCGCGATTCTCTGAAATCATGGCTTATAAATTTAACTTGTCTACGCGACTAGGCCATTTGTGCTATTATTAACTTATGAATTAGGATTTATGAAAAAAATCCTGAACAAAATAAATACCCTTCCTTCCCTGTTAGTATGCATTTTAGAAAGAATCTTAAAGGTGAAACCTAGCCTACGCGGCCAAGATGGTGAAACCTACTCAAGGGATTCAGATCCTTGTTAACACTTAGGAACGTGTTAGCACTCTTGACAGATGTGATTCGAGAAAATCACAACAGTCATCCTTATATTGGATTCTTCCAATTCCCTTATCTAGCCTAGTGATTTAGGAATCATGGCTTATATCATCTTATAAGATGATCATATTATAAACATCCGTGAGTGATGAAGTGCCTACGGGCTAAACTTGTTGTCCGATAAGACAACGACAGTGGTGGTCTTTGACCTCCTGTCTAAAATGTTGGACTATGTCCAAACATAATAGTCTATATGATCAATGCGATCATGACTAATATCATCTAATACGATGATTATATTATTTAACATCCTTTAGTGATGTTTTGCCTACGGGCTATAATATATTGTCCATTTGAGACATTGACATTGTTATCTTTATGATTCCTTGTCTGAGGTGGTGAGCTATGCTCATGCCAAATAGTCAATATGATTAATGCAATCATGACTTATATCATCTAATAGGATGAAACTATTATAAACATCCATTAGTGATGTTTCGCCTATGGGCCATATTATATCGTCCATGTGTGACAAAGACATTGTGATCTTTACGATTCCCTGTCCAAGGTAGTGAGCTATGCTCAAGCCTAATAGTCTACATGATCAATGCCATCATGACAAAAATCATCAATACGATGATTAAAAATTTTAACATCCTTAATGATGTTTTGCCTAAGGGCTATATTATATTGTCCAATTGAGACAAGGCAATTGTAATCCTTTGTGATTCTTTGCCCAAGGGGGTGAGCTATACTCAAATCCCATAGTCTATACTATCATTGCGATCCTGACTAGTATCATCAGTATGATGATCATAATATTAACATCCCTCGCAATGAAATGCCTACGGGCTATACTTTATTCTAGTGTCGGTAAGACAAAGATAGTAGTGATCTTTATGATCCCCTGTTCAAAATGGTGTGATTATACCCAAACCTAATAGTCAATATGATCGAGGTGATCATGACTAATATCATTAGATACTATAATTATATATAGACATCCATTAGTGATGTTAATTGGTTTACCTTTCTGTTAAGTGAATCGCCTTTCAAGACGAAGACAGTTGTAGTCTATGACTCCCTGTCCAAAGGTGAAGAACTATGTTCAAGCCTTAAAACTCCTGATCTAATAGGATTGCAGCCTATGAATTGATGTCATTCTGACAAATCCACAAGTTATATTTCAAGTCACCCATAACAAGCCTCCGTGCTATAATTCGTCGTTCGTGTCAAGTTAACATACTAAATGTTAACATCCCTGGTGACAGGCCTTAGTGCCATATCCTATAACGTCCTAGAGACAAGGCCATTTGTGCCGTATCTGAATGTCATTACGACAAGGCCTTCGCGCCATATGATTACTTATGTCCTTCATGACTAGACTTTATGCCATATCTTTCTACATCCCTCGCGACAGGTTTCTACGCCATATATGTATATATATAACCAAAGTCATGTAAGGCTGGCCTTTGAGCTATTTATAATCCTCCTTGTGACAAAGACAATTGTGACATTATGGTCCCCTGTCAAGCAGGTATTGGACTCACTCCAAACCTTGAATGCCATTGATGGTCCTTTTGTGACCTAGGCTAAATATAATGGATATACATTCAAATAACATTCACTAGGAATGTTCAGAATAGAATAGCCCATACGGTTTATGAATGTCGTAACTAATCTAAGTCGGTTCATCAGGATGATGACTAATAATTGTTAAATTTTGGTGATTGGTACCAAGTTTCAAGTATGGAAAACTCGGATGAGGTAGACGACAGTCGCAATACTAATAAGGCGACGAAAGTTAATAAAGCTACAAACGTAAACCTCAATATTAATGGAGTTAATCTCCAAGCTGTGGTTGACGCAGCAGTTGGATGGACCAAAGCAGTGTGACATTTGCAAAGGAACGGGTCATCATTTTCCCATGAATGTAGGGATATAAAGAATACAGTCTGTCACGACTGTGGTGGGTAAGGCCGCATCAGAACTAGATACCATAAAGCTGCCAAAGAAGATGCAGCTAAGCCTGGAAAGGCTAAGAAAGGAAACGCCTGAACTCACCTGATGAATGCCAAGAGGCAGTTCACGATGTCATCAAGTACCTTCCTTATCATTTACCAATGATAATTTCTGCTAAGTGTCCTGATTTAATACAGGCAATAATAAATCTTCATAAACCATAAGCTTAGCAAACTTTTATATTATCCACAAGGTATAACTTACCAAGGAAACCATAGTAACCGATTCTTCTAAGTATCGGCAAGGGATCCTTCTGAAAAATCTAAGAGTACTCTTTCTTCGAATAGAGTACGACAATATATATTACTTTATTTTATTATTTTCTCATTGTTTTCTATCGACTGCGAATGCCAAACTATGTTTGATAAAAGTGCCATATGAGGATTGGCGTATCCTAGTGTGTCCCATAGATTGCTTCCATGCCTGATCAGTATGGAGGTTTAATGCATGGAACCCCTGAGATATCCCAATGGTCATATTGGACCAAAGTCGACTAGTAGTATTCAAAGAAGATATCCAGAATGGAATTATCCAAGTAAATGTTCCCGATTAAGGAATTCGTGGACTAGTAACATAAGTGTGTCACTTAATTGACACAAGCAAGGATGGATAAATTGGAGCCTGAGATTTGTAAAATCTCTGTAACCTCCTTGTACCTTAATTATCTTCTCCTAAGATTACCCTGTTTACCCCTGAGGGATAGGTAGAGTTAAGGTTTATATCCCATTTAAGGCTGTATTATTTTGAAATCTCCAAGACGACTAGCACCATCATTGGAAGAATCGAAACCCTGATTAACTAAGTTTTTAAAATAGAGGGTTCATATAGCCTAACTCAATATCCTGAGATTTCGGTATAGTTAATTATGAAAGACGGAGGGTTCATATAGCCTAACTCAATATCCTGAGATTTCGGTATAGTTAATTATGAAAGACGGTTCTTTTTGCTTATGCATTTTTACCGCAACCCTAATTAGGCAACAATTAAGAATTTGCCATCAGCTGCCCAGGATCGTCGATTTGTTCGACTAGCTGTAAGGATTAGCTATTCCTTAAAATTTGTTAAGCAGTGGTTGGAATAACCATCTCACCTTAAGATAAGCTTTCCTATAATAGTTGATATATAAGTATCAAGGCTACTCCTTTGGAGACCTTGTATAAATGGAATGTTAAACATCTATTGTTAGGACAATAGATTGGTAAGTCCAATTATCAGGATCTGAAAGTTGCATTGGAAACAACAAATAAGATCACGCAAATTCATAATCATATGTAAGATGACAGTATTCGGCAGAAAATCAAGGATTAATGAAAATAGCAAACCTCCTAAATTCTTGATTAAGGAATAAGGTTCAACAATAGATATCACCCAGGAAGGGTGTGCCAAATCTGTTAAATTATCAGGCTAGTTAAGCGTTGAATATATAGAATCATTCGAAGGGAATCGAATGTATCAAGATCAGGTAGCTTATAAGCTAAAACCCATTTAAGGAGCCTGGTGGAGCTCGCAATACATTACACACTAGTGACTGAGAGGTGTGTTTCGCAAATAAGTCAAGAAGCCCTATCACATAATGTTATGCAAATTTATGATGTGATGAGCATCCTGTATCGATTGAGGATCGACAGGTTAAGAAGCTCCAAAAAGGATATATGTACCTAAGATAGGAGTCACTTTAGGAGCTTGGAAAGACTCCAGATATGTTATGGAAGTTAAGTCCATTATGCGACAAAAAGTACTTCCATCATTTTAGCAAATCTCGAGGTCGAGATTTCTTTTAAGGGGGTGAGGATGTAACACCTCGAAAATTCACGTCCTATAATGTATTGACACGTGTCATAAGCTTGAACGTGTGAAATTATATTTACAGGGACTAAAGTTGACAAACATGGAAAGTATGTGAATATAAGGGTTCAAAATGTCAACAAGGGATAAATATACTTTACAGTAACCCTACATGATGTTCATAACCTCAACCGAATAAATCATGGATCGTACGAAGCCAATTGTGAAAGAAAGTGAGGAATTACAAACTACAGGGGTTAAATGTGTCAACATGTTTAAAGGTATACCTCTGAGTGACCTTTTAGCGAACCCGAAGCTTTGTAATGCTTAATTATACTCACAAGAATGTGTGATAAAAATTTCACAAGGTTCGTTAAGGTATGAGAAAGTCATGGCAATATTCGTATACGAGGGGTTAAAAACGTCAACGATTTGATTTCTCGCGATTTTTACGCAACCGACGAACGAACACGCAAACATCGACTACCGATCATAATTTGCGTATTTTAGTATAAATATTATGCTCTACGATGTTTCCATGATGTTCGGGTGCGAAGACGGGCTTGTGGGCCTTGGGCCCAAGCCCACGAAACCTCCACTATATAAATGATTTAAAAAAAAATAAATAAATAAAAATCATTATTTCACATCTCTTTCTCTCTCTAAAACTCTCTCTCTCTCTAGAAACTTTCCGGCGACCGGCGACTTTTCCGGCGGCCGTTTTCCGGCCAAGAGTACACTTTTTCGACTATATCCGACGTTCCGGATCGCGTGGTGTGGTTAGTTTTAGCTAATTCTTAGCGGTTTGAGCTCTATGGCAACTCCGGCGACATTCCGGTCAAATTCCGGCGAGTCCGTTTTGAACTTTTGACTTTGCAGATGCTTCGATCGGGACTTTAGGAGCATTCCTGCAAAGTTTCAAGAAATTCTATTCTCCGGCGAAATCTCGACTCCTGACATGATTCTGGCGATTTCCAGCCATAAGTTTTCGATGAAAAATATATTTTTGGACTCCTAGTGACCTGTAGAGTCCATCGAACCACTTTCGACTCGGGTGAAAAATTTAAGTTCGGGACGCTCTCGGGCTCGACTTCTGACATGGTTCTGGCGATTTCCAGCCATAAGTTTTCGATGAAAAATATATTTTTGGACTCCTAGTGACCTGTAGAGTCCATCGAACCACTTTCGACTCGGGTGAAAAATTTAAGTTCGGGACGCTCTCGGGCTCGACTTCTGACCTGGTCAACATAGGTCAAACGTGGTCAAAACTGGTCAAGGGGAAGTTTTGAGTCATGTTAGTGCCTCGGTTCAGTTTTGGGTTCGGTCAAACCTGGTCAACATCGGTCAAACGTGGTCAACTGCTGGTCAACGCAGTCAACACGAGGCTCGGTAAAATTTTATCGATGCAAATTTTGTTATATTATGTGGGCATTAAACCCTTAAAAGGGCACCCTCTGATTCCCACTCTAACTAGGTCAAATGTCGGGTCAAACTGGTTAATAAAAAGTCAACAGGATAATTAATTTCAAATTTATGCATAATTAGCAATGTAGAACACATACAACCTGTTTGATCATTAATATAACTTGGTAATTAGTGTAAGAACACGTCTAAACATGTTCAACCCGACAATTTCCTGTTTAGACCCGGTTCGGAACCGAAAGTCGCAAAGCTTTGACTTTTGCTTTGACTTCAGTTCTGACCTGTTATGGTATGATTTAGAAATACCTTAGAGCTCTATTTAGACCAGGTTACATGCTAGTATAATCCTCTGTGATTATACACCATGGTTCATTAGTTAACCAATTTATACGCATGATTCCGTTAATTGCCCATATGTTGACCATTATGCCCTTTTCATCATAAAACGTGATTTTTGGAAATGTAAAAGAGTAGAAACCTTAGTCACTGATATATAAACTTGTACCCAAAGTTTGACATCAGTTTGAGGTGTAGTTTGAGAGTTATGCTCATTAGCGTAAATTGAAAGCTTTATGTTAATTAAACGGCGTATTTAGCGTATAGCCTATTTAAACATACTTTTTGATACTAAACTCTTTACCCACTGATGTAATATATTATTTTGGGATTTTTGAAGATTTTTAATTAATTTTAGGCTGAGCATAACTCATAGTCGTAGGCTTAACCCGGTACTTGTCGGTTTTGCCCTTACGGGCCATAAAATGGGCTTTACATATCTAAACGACTCCAAACCTTTTGCTACTGATCTTAAATGATAAATAATTTATTTTAAGCCTTCTGGAATGGTAAAAATATCAGCTTTATGTATCGAACCCGTAAACGGCTTTTAATCGCCTAATTAAGCGTTTTTAACGCATAGTATGTACTAAGAGTATTTAAACATACCAAGGGTGATACCTACTGATATTTGAGGTAAATTATAATATTTTAACAGTAAGCAAAGGTTGTTAAACTCAGACTTCAGTTTTGAGCTTTTCGCCTTATGTGAAATTACCAAAATGCCCCTACGGTGCATAGTTTGGTTATAATTGATAAATTTCACATATATACTTTACCCTACTGTTATAATTTATTAAATGGAGTAATTTTTGCTGATTACATCAGACCAGTAACTCAAGTTAATACTTAAACTCTTTTATAAACTTGAAAATGACCAAACTACCCCTTCGGGGCATAGTTTGTGTTTAAATTCGTTTCGGGCATAATAAAAGACATCTTACTGATGTCACAACATATTTGAGGCATATTAACTTAGGAAACCTGGTTAGGACTCTTATGATTACCCGTCACGCCTTTTGCGCGTTCGGTTCGGTTTATGTAACTAGTTTACATAAATTAGCCGAAACGGGTCAAACCTTATCGGTTTTATCTCAAAATCCAGAGTGTGCATGAAATACCCATATTAAACAAGTCTCTGAACTTGTAGGGTCTAAATCACATTCTATCCGGTCATCGCTTAATCGTGCGTACGAACCGTATCTCTGAAACTAGCCGGTCTAAGCTTAAGCTTAACTAAAGACCCGTTAGGATTCTAATAGGTTATTATAAACCTTCGTTCCAGATTTAGGAGCCCAGTAAAAGCTATCTGTACTTGCTGATTTGATACGGCTGGGATTGAATTTATATTTAGCTCAGGTAAATACTTTTAACTTATTTTCCCTATACGGGCTTGGGGTACGGTATATAGAATACCGCTTGGTCCAGCATTGAATCTTTAATCGAATAGAGGTTAAATCATTGATATGCTCTGTTTTGAAATGTTTTGTTTGCTTAAAGCCTTTGGGGGGTTAATGACAATGTCCCGGATATCCCTGGCATCATTTTACGAAATGGCCACGACCCCAGCACGCGGGTGTAGGCGTACACCCGTCTGTGTCTCATTTATTTAATGTGGTGGGTCTATTGATCTTTAACCCGGTCTACGGATCGGGCTACTGAACGCGGAGAAACATGTAATTCGTTTACAAGTATTATATACAAATAATTATCCCAAGTTATAAAAGGTTAATTTTGCCTCTGTGCATTTTAATCAAATTATAAAACATTTATGCCATGTGCATCCAAACCAATTTTAAATCATTTTCAAAATGAGTCGGTTGATTGTATTTACCAGTGAAAACTGACGTATTTTCCAAAAAGGCTAAGTGCAGGTACTAATCGGAATCGGCTGGCTACTCCTAGCATCATTAAAGAGTCTCGCAAGCTTAGATGCCTAAAGTCTGTTGAACTATTGTTTCCATTTTATTTTCGATCCGTCTGTGGATAAACAATCGACAGTTGTGAGATATGATATTACAATATCATATTCGGTTGAATTATATTTTTTTTAAATTGCTTCCGCTATGCATATTAAATATTGTGTTGTTTGACTATTATGTTGCCAACCACGTCACGATACTCCCCACCGGGCCCATCGGTGACACGTGAAAATCGGGGTGTGACACTTAGCTGGGTCAGCTACTAGACTCGCCACGATGTTGACACGTGTCAGCACCGGATGCTTCCGCGTTTCATGATCTGTCGCGGCCCGCGTCAACTTATATGAACACTTACGCGGCCCGTTTCAACTAATGAAATTAGCGCAGTCAATACTAGCCTTGATACCGCCCGCGTAATAGGATGGGGTGGGTTTACGCGGCCCGCCTCAACTCCATTTTTCTTATTTTTGATTTATTTTATAATTATAACATAACTAGGGCTCGATTTTCACATACGGGGTGTAATATAAAACATATTAGGACATTCTAATATATAATAGGGTGTTAGACATATTATGAGAGTGTCGGTTTTACCGAGGGTTGTTACATAGTAATTCACACCCTTAATCCACCGCCATCATACTCTTTCTCGTTCTTCTTTGCAATCCTTTCTAAATCCACCCAATTCCAATCTCAAATTGTTGTTTCTCACTTCTTATATGAAGAAACAAACGACTTCACAAAACTTCCCTGATTCTACCGGATCCATCGACGACCACTTCTTTTCTTTAGGCAATGATCTCTATATCAAGTGGTGGAAGACTTGCATTTCTCTTGGGAGATGCAGGTTCAACTCCCACTTGGTGTAGCGTGAGGCATTGGTGGGCAATAATAGAAGACCTAGGGAATCCTAAGTTCAATCCTTGAGCTAAACGGATTTTACCGGTAATTTCATTGTCGTGCCTACGGGTGGGTGGGTTACCGGGTTTTTCCCGGAATTGGTGATGGACTCAGGTTACTCTCGGAGTACTCCGTTTGATCTAATGGATGCCCCGAGAGTACTCGAGATTGATTCTGTTGGCCGCTCAAAAAAAAATTATTTCTTCAATAACTTGTCGTCCTTACACCCTATAATATATCCTCATTTCCAAAATATACATCAAAATTTTGACTTGTAGGTTCTGTTGATTACTTTGATACTTTGATTTAGTTCTTTCTAACAAAATCAGATGTAACAGACCTTGACTAAAACCCGATTATCTAAGGTATAAATGAGGCAAGTTGTTTGTGAGCTACTTAATATAAGATTCCTAAAGATTAAAATGAGCCCATGTTATACAAGCTCGAGCTTGAATTAAAAAAATAAGCTCGTTTAGAAACGAGCCTGAGCCTGAACATTGTAGGCTGAGTGTAAACAAGCATATTTATATAATTTTTATATAATATATTAATATAGGGTGGAGTTCGGCTACAAAGTCTAAAATTTCTAAGAAGTATAAAAAGTCGTAAAACATCATAATGTGAGCCATAAAACATACTCAAAACCCACAAACAAAAAATGAATATTAATAAAACACTGTATTAGAACTCTAACAGTCCATAAAAACTTCAAACACACCATCGTACAACTACGAATATAAAACACAACATAATAATTAAAATAAAACACAATAATGTCAACCATTTGATAATTAGAACTTTATTATCCAAAATTCAAAACAAAACTCACATATATGGTGTTTTAATAATATTCACTATGTTATTTGTAGGTTTTGAGTGTGTTTTATAGCTGGCATTATGGTATTTTATTACTTTTTAAACATTTAGGATTTTTGGACTTTGTAGCCAACTCCTACCCTATTAATATATACTTACATAATATTTATTATTATATACAAAATTATAATATATATAACTTAAATAACATATATTATGTTATAAAATACACATTTATATACAATTAATAAATAAATAAATAATAAAGGAGGTGAGGTTGAACCGAGCTAATTGAAAAACCACTTACAAATCTGAAATCGAGCTCAAGCTTTAGAAATAGAGCTTCACACAAGCCAATCTCAAGTTCAGTCTCTCATTAGTTAAACAAGCATCTCACAGTGTGCCTGACCCGTTTACGTGAACTCATTTAACTTATAGTGTACTTACGTTTGTTAACATGCATTAGAGAAGTAGCAAATTAGATGCATAATATTCTTTTTAAATATTTAAATATTGTCTAGAATATTCTTAAAATGAGAATTGAAAATATAACTCTTCATTCAATCATTAAAAAAAACAACATGCCGCGTGTCACATATATATTTCAAAGACGAAAACCAAAGAATGCTCGGGTTCAAGGCGTCCAACAACAACATTTGCCCGTATCACCGAAACCACCCGCAATGTACAAACACTGACCATGGGTCCAACCACGATGGGTGCATTCCTCTGTACAAAACCCATCACTTGACCCAAGTTTGCACCCCACATAGGTGCAATATTTTCTCCCATCCCAGCTAGCCTCTGAACCTGACAATAACATATTTTCACATGTTATATATGTATATTAAATTATATAGACAGGTCTCATCAGTGCATTTTAAGTTTTAATGTCATTAGTTATCTTATAAATCTTTTTAACTCATTTAATTTTTTAATAACTTTTGGTGGTAATGTTTTTTTAAAAAGCTAGAATACACAGTGGTATTTATTTATTTTTTTCTCGACATTTAGGTGTGTATATATATATATATATTGAAATAGAGTTGTATTCAAAATAGAGTATTTTTATATACCAAACATACATAACTTTATTGTTTTGTGCATATAGCAAATTCTCGCCGCAACGTGCAAAAGAAAATAGTTGTAAATAACAACGCATGTTCCATCTAATAAACAATACGAGTTATGTATTATTTCCTATTTAAGAAACCAATATTTACCTTGAAATCTATAATTCAATAACCCTAACATAATTCATGGAGTGATTTTAAACAATATCTTTATATAACTACAAGTTTGAGATGTGTATTCTACCTAATTGAAAAACCGTGTCCTAAACAACATGTTACCTTATTAAACATTGGAACTTCAAAATACATTCCTTACCAAACTTTTATATTAGTAAAAAAAGAAAATGCTTACCGTTGTAGTTCAGGTAAATAGATATGCGTGTTTCGCTTAATTGGACGGGTTATCTTCTAAAACCATACATGTCTCATACACACACAAATTTGTTTAAACTACCAGATTACCCATCCCATTTTTTTAAGTTTCGAGTTTACCCGTCGAGTTCAGGTTCATTTATCATCTCTTTCTACTTGTAGAACTACTTTCTTTTATCTTCAATCATCAAGTACTTTTGACTAAAACCAGTACTTTTGACTAAAACCAGTACTTTTGATTTCTAATTTTTTAATAAAGGCCTTCGAACGTGTCAACCTTTATTAAAAAATTACTGTTTGGTCTTCGAACGTGTCAACCTTCTTTGGTCGGGGGAGCTGTCTCTGTTTTCGATAAAGGCCTTCGGGGAGCATTAGAGGATATTGTTGTTTGTGGGGGTGCCTTTTTTGGAGATCTCCAGTGGAGGTTGGCTTCTCTCCCGACCCGGTTCGGAGGCTTAGGGATTTGTACGGCCGAGGATGCCTCTTCATATGCTTTCGTGGCTTCAAGGGCCCAATCTTGGGGTTTACAAGACCATATACTCCGAGAATGTGGTGGGGATGTTTTAGACTCCGATTATAGGAGTGCGTTGGACCTTTTGCATAGTTCTCTTCCCGACCTTGATATTGGTGGTTTCTACATTAAAGACACCGCCCCTCCTAAATCCCAGAAAATTCTGGCGAATGCCTTATATGGCGAAATTGTCAAGAGGTTTGAAGAGAAGTTTGTTTTATCCCCTCGGCAAAGAGCTGTGTTTGAATGTCTACGTGCCCCACATGCTCAGGATTTTCTGTCTGTCGCACCTATTGAAGGATTGGGGCAACACATGTCGGCTGTGGAATACCGTGCTATCCTTAGATACCGACTGATGATTCCTTTGTTCCCAGTTGACGAGCCATGTCCGGTATGCCGTAAAGCGTGTTTGGATTCTTTCGGCGAGCACGCGATCCACTGTAAAGAGCTACCAGGGTTTAAATATCGGCATGATTGGGTGAGAGATGTGTTATATGATGTTCTTAAGCGGGCTGGGATCTCTGCCAAAAAGGAGGCTCCAGTAAATTTCCTGACTGACCCCTTAGAGGGGAGGTCCACTTTACGCCCGGCGGACATCCTTGTGTTTGGATGGGAAGGGGGGAAACACGCTTGTGTAGATCTAACTGGAGTCTCCCCCCTTGTCGGGCTCAAGGACAAGGGCTTTGTCGTAGGGCAAGCGGTGCTCAAGGCAGAGGCGAGCAAAGTGACAAAACATGAGAAAGCCTGCCTGGAGAATCAACATGTGTTTGTCCCGTTTGCGTTTGATACCTTTGGTGGTCTCGCTCCTGACGCTGTGCGACTTTTGAATCGGGTTCAAAAAGTCGTTAATAGTAATTCTTCGTCGCTAAAGGTTTCAAACTTTGTATTTAGTAGAATTGGTTTTTCTATTCAAAAGGGGGTGGCGGCGCAACTTGTTGCCCGACTACCGGCCATTGCTTTGTAATTGCCTTTTTCGTGTGGAATGACATAGTACTATAATTATTAAAAAAAAAATAAAAAAAATTTATTGATTAGCATTCGAAGAGAAAAGATAAATCTTATTAGTACTTATAATGAACAACACATAAATTATACCTTTAGTTGCCAATGCAAATATGGCCGTGAGAAGGACAAGAACGATGAAGAACTTCATTTGATTCATAATTTCTTCTTTGTGTTGATGAAAATAGTTTGTTTATACGTGTGTGAATATACATATAGTGTTAGTGAATTAATTTGGCATCCAAATATTCTATTAATGTAATATATTGTTTCTATAAAAATCATTATTTTTATGTATCATATATATGATTATTTAATGAAGATATTGATATATCGTGCAATAAAGCAGTAATATTAACGTTTTTTTGGAACTTTATTAAGTTATAAGCTTTTCAAAAAGTTACGAATTCTATAATAGTTATTTACTTAATTATGGATGATACAATGATTTACAACTAGAATACGTAAGCTCAGTTTGTAAAGTTTAGGTTAGGTTGTTTGGCAACTTATCATTAAGTGCTTAACTAGTAAGAGTTCTGAGCTCAGCTCATTTACACAACTACATGCTATAAGTCAACATTTTATTTCTAGTTTTGGAGTTATAGAACGTAAATTACAACAAATGATGACAAACATTATGTTTGTTGTTGACAAACATATAATATTTTTTTTGTTGATGACAAACATATAATTTTTACTATCTTTTGGCAAAATAAATAGGTCTGTAAACGAACCGAAGGAACATATACAAGACCTTGTTCATATTCGTTTGTTAAGGAAATAAATGTGTTCATGAACATTTATCGAACGGGATTTTATGTTCGTGTTCATTCATTAAGGAAATGAGTGTGTTCACGAACGGTTCACGAACACAAATAAATTTGGCGAACGTGATGATGAAGGCTAAAGATGGGTGGCCCAAAGAGTAGCACTGAAATTTGAAGCCTTAATTATGGAACCGATGTCGATCGTATTCTTCGATATAAACAATGAGAAAGATAAGGGGAATGATGCATAAACAAGATGGAAATAAGGTTTCCGAGTTTAATTGTTAGGTTAATAAAATCAATAAAAATTAAATAATATGAAAAATATAGATAAAATATATGAAAGTACAAAAGTCTTTAATTAAAACACAAACAAACGCAAATGAATGAATGCTCACGAACACCTTACCGAACGTTCACGAACACAATTGAACGAACGGGACCTCTGTTCATGTTCGTTCCTTTAACTAGTCGAACGAAATTTCATATTTATGTTCGTTTATTTATTAAACGAACGAACAGAAACGAACTTCCCGTCGAACGGTTCACGAATTGTTCGTTGAATGTTCGATTCGTTTACAACCCTAAAAATAAACATTAAAATATGAACATCAATCTTCAACAAAAACATCCTTCAATAATTAATCTTAATCCAGCATGAACTCTAAAAAACATAACATCTTAAATCCAGATAACCAAATTTCCTCCACTGTTTCACCATAAAACCCACAATCGGGCAACTTAAAACCGAAATCTGACCACCATTAATCGACACCTGTTCAAAAATCAAACACGAGTAAAAGATGGAGATAAAACGCCTAACAAAAATGACTAACCTTGAGCAAGTTAGTTTGTGTAGTTACATGAGCTTTTCAGTGATCGACTTCAAACCAACGCTTTTGTTAATTCTGTAAAAAGCAACAAAAAAAAAACAGTTATTTTGTGAACAAAAATGCAAGCATCAAGAAATGACATAATGGTATTTGTGCGTTGTTAAATCTGGAGAAAGTGTAGAATACAATAATACCTTATCGTGCGAAGATACGCGAGAAGGAGATACGCGTGCCATTCCTTATTTTTTTACAACATGTGTGATTATGTATATAACATGCCTAATGATACGTGGTTGAAAACCGGTGTTCGTAATCGTGTAACTTGATGTTTTTATATGAGTTTTAATTCCGAATAGTCTACTCTTAATTGAAAATGTGTTTTGCAGGTTTGATGGAGTTTAAGGAGCTTTTTGGGAGCTTTACGAGTCACCGGGACGAAAACTGGACAACCGGGACGTGTTACGGATCAACCGGGAGTGCAAAATGAAGAAATTGGAGAAGTGGAGTTGAAGAGGCCGTCGCCGACGGGCTCCAGGCCGTCCGGGACGGGCTCTAGAAAGACCCGTCCGGTAACATTGGCCGTATCCAGTCAAACAAGGCGTCGGCTGATTTTCAGCTTTTGAGAGGGCGTCGCCGACGGGGTCAGGCCCGTCGACGACGGGCCTTGGTTTGCCGAAATGCGAATTTTGGAGTTTTTGTTATCAAGAACGATTTCCATTGGTCCAGGGGGCATTAACTCGTAAGTTACAGTTGTTGAGAGTTTGAATAACCATTCTTAGAGCCAAGAACAGGATCATCATCATCTTCACCTCTAATCCATACACAACATCCATCATCATCCGAATCAACCGAATCCAAAAACCTAGTTCATCACCATTGCAATCATCCTTCAACCCTCCATTCATTCATCTCTCACCAAAACCCTAACCATTAACCATTCCTCCATTCTTCAAGCTTCAAGATGATCCAAATTGAGTTCCAAGCATCCGTTGATCAAGCCTTGTTCACTATGAGCGGCTAATTCCTTGGAGGTTTCACCCCGGTGTAGACTTTTGTAAGATTTAGGGTTTATTATGTTTTGATGTTTGATTTGTGACAACTTGAATTACATTTGAATCTTTAGACAATTGTCCTACGCTTGTATTGAATTTGCGAATTGTCGAGTGAATGATTAAATTTGACTTTGTGAAATGAATACACGTATTTATGCCTTGTCTTTTGATAGGATTTTGCTAGTCTAAGGTAAAGAAGTGCATCGTGGTCCGTTGTCTATAACGTTGATAGCGATTGGCACCTAAGCTTTATGATTGTTGACCCATTAATGAATTAATTGAAGTAAATCAAATTGAAACGCATAGTAACCCTAAGTGGTACATTTGTTGAAACCGGGTGTGAACCTTGTTATTCCTTATTGTCTTATTATTCAAAGTTTCTTGCAATCGTTAATTTTTCATCATTAAGTAATTTAATCAATTTCTTTATGTAGTTCACAAACTTCTCAATTAAACAAAACCATAAAAATCATTTAGCAAGCTTCATAAATTGTGACCTTTGTTTAAGTTCAATCAAGTCCACTCGCAAACCACATACTCTTCGTGGTTCGACCCCTTACTACCACTAGCTATTTGTTAAGGGTAATTAGGGCTTATAAATATTATCTTTGACCGGAGCGCGACACTCCGATCACCTAATTAGGGTTTTGAAATAACTCATGCGTAATTTTCATGTTTGGTGGCATGCGGGTTTTCATTTTTTTATAATGTATGCAATTATGGATTATGATGTGCGTAATTATGTAATAACGTGCGTAATCATGCATTATAACGTGAGTAATTATGAAAATAACGTGCGTAATTAGAGTTTAACCCAACCTATGCGTAATTATGCATTATAACCAGGGCCGGTGATGGGTAGGGGCAAGTAGGGCGATGGACCCAAGCCCAAATATCCTGAGGGCCCAAAGTTTTAAAAAAAAATTCTATATGTTATGTATTTGTTATGGGCCTTTGAAAAATTTAACCTAGTTATTGTTATAGGGCTGTAACTTGTTGGGCCCTTGAATTGTAAACAAAAGTGATGAGCAGGATATCAAAACATATCAGATAATACACAACGTCACATACAAGCCATCATCTACGATACCAGCGCTATTGCTAGTGATGAAGTGGCCAAGTTGATTGCTTCTCTTGAAACAATATTCGAACAATACCAACTATATGAAAGAATATTTGGCTTTTTGTTTCCTAAAAAGTTGAGAGGACTTGATGAAAAATATCTTAAGTCTCGTTGTTATCGCCTTCATGAAGCATCAAAGTATAAAGAAGAATCCGATGTTGATGCTGATGAACTTTATCAGGAGTTGAAATTGTTTGAGACATTTCTACCTAGTCATATTATTAGCCCTTTTGATACTTACAACAGGCTGAAACAGATTGGTTTTTTTCCTAATGCATTAATTGCATATAGAGTGCTGTTGACTATTCTGATAACAGTAGCATCAACAGAAATAAACTTTTCAAAGTTGAAGTTGTTGAAGACCTACTTACGATCGAGTATGTCCCAAGAAAGACTCAATGGATTAGCGATATATCTATTGAAAATGACATATTTGAGACTATGGTGTCACACCCCGGATTTCCACGTGTCACCGGTGGGCCCGGTAGGGGAGTATCGTGACGTGGTTGGCAACATAATAGTCAAACAACACAATATTTAATATGCACAGCGGAAGCAAATTGTAAGATATAATTCATCCGAATTTAATATTGTAATATCAAATGTCACAATATTCGGAAGTTTATCCACAGACGGATCGAAAATAAAATGGAAACAATAGTTCAACAGACTTTAGGCATCTTAAGCTTGCGAGACTTCTATTGATGCTAAGGAGAAATCCCAGCCAATTACGCTTAGTACCTGCATTTAATCTTTTTAGGAAAATACGTCAGTTTACACTGGTAAATACAATCAACGGACTCATTTTGGAAAATGATTGAAAATTTATTTGGATGCACGTGGCATAAACATTTTATTTAACTTGGGAGAATTATTTAAATATATAATCTTGTGAACGAATTACATGTTCCTTGTGCGTTCAGTAGCCCGGATCGTATCCGGGTTAAAGATCAATAGACACACCACATTATTCTTTTGTGCACTGACGGGTGTACGCCTACACCCCGCGCTTAAGTCGTGGCCATTTCGTAAAATGATGCCAAGGATATCCGGGACATGGTCATTAACCCCCCAAAGGCTTTAAGTAACAAGACTGTTTAAACGAGCCAATCAAATTATTCAATTAACCACCCAACGATGGAAGATTTGATGCCCGATCAAGCGGTATTCTATATACCGTAACCCAAGCCCGTATAGGGAAAATAAGTTAAAAGTATTTACCTGAGCAATGTAATAATCACAATAAGCAAAATGCAAGTAGCTTTTACTGGTCCTCCTAATCTGGAACGAAGGTTTATAATAACCTATTAGAATCCTAACGGGTCTTTAGTTAAGCTTAAGCTTAGACCGGTTAGTTTCAAGATACGGTTCGTACGCATTATTAAGCGAAGACCGGATAGAATGTGATTTAGACCCGACAAGTTCAGAGACTTGTTTAATATGGGTATTTCATACACATTCTGGATTTTGAGATAAAACTGATAAGGTTTAACCCGTTTCGGCTAATCTATGTAAACTAGTTACATAAACCGAATCGATCGCGTAATAAGCGTGACGGGTATTCATATGAGCCATTTACAGGTTTCCTAAGTTAATATACTTCAAATATGTTGTGACATCAGTAAGATATCATTTATTATGCCCGAAATGAATTTAAACACAAACTATGCCCCGTAGGGGTAGTTTGGTCATTTATAAGGTGATAAAAGAGTTTAAGTAGTATCCTGAGTTACAGGTCTGATGTAATCAGCAAAGATAATCAATTTGCTAAGTTATATCAGTAGGGTAAAGTATATATATGAAATTTATCAATTATAACCAAACTATGCACCGTAGGGGCATTTTGGTAATTTCACATAAGCCGAAAAGCTCAAAACTGAAGTCTGAGTTTAACAACCTTTGCTTACTGTTAAAATATTATAATTTGCCTCAAATATCAGTAGGTATCAACCCTTGTATGTTTAAAATAATTCTAGTGCATACTATGCGTTAAAAACGCTTAAAAAGGCGATTAAAGCCATTTTCGGGTTCGATACATAAGGCTGATATTTTTATTATTCCAGAAGGCTAAAAATAATTTATTTATCATATGTGATCAGTAGCAAAAGGTTTCGAGTTGATTAGATATGTAAAACTCAGTTTTATGGCCCGTAAGGGCAAAACCGACAATTACCGGATTAAGCCTACGACTATTAGTTATGCTCAGCCTAAAATTAATTAAAAATATTCAAAAATCCCAAAATAATATATTACATCAGTGGGTAATAAGTTTGATATCAAAAAGTAGGCTTAACTAGGCTATACGTTAATTATGCCGTTTAATTAACATAAAGCTTTCATTTTACGCTAACGAGCATAACTCTTAATCTATACCTCAAACTGATGTCAAACTTTGCATACAAGTTTATATATCAGCAATTAAAGTTTCTACTCTTTTACATTTCCAAAAATCACGTTTTAAGGTAATAAGGGCATAATGGTCAACATATGAGCAATTAACGAAATCATGCGTATTAATCGGTTATCTAATGAACCATGGTGTATAATCACAGAGGGTTATACTAGCATGTAACCTGGTCCAAATGAAACTCTTAAGTATTTCTAAATCATACCAAAATGGGTCAGAACTGAAGTCAAAGCAAAAGTCAAAGCTTTGCGACTTTCGGTTCCGAACCGGGTCTAAACAGTAAATTGTCGGGTTGAACATGTTTAGACATGTTCTTACACTAATTACCAAGTTATAATAATGATCAAACAGGTTGTATATGTTCTACATTGCTAATTATGAATAATTTAGAATTTAAGTATCCTGTTGACTTTTTAATCGCAAGTTTGACCCGACATTTGACATAGTTAGAGTGGGAATCAGGGGGAACCCTTTTAAGGGTTTATTACCCACATAATTACCAACTTATAACTACTTTCAATTCGACTAATCACTGGACCATTAGTGATTAATCTTGAAGGCAACCGTTAATTACGACGGTTTGACTTTTAAGCTAAAACTAAGCTAAAACTTAATTAAGAAAGGTTAAGTATACTTACAAGAGTCCTATGAACGACCAGAGATCACTTGAGAGAAGTTTTGAGCTCCAGAAGTGATCAGGAATGCAAGAGAAGGTGTGAAGAACAATGGTTGCAACTCATGGCCCTTTTATAGTGAATTTTTCACCACAAATTGTTGACAAGCAGGTCTACCCCTGACCACAACTCACCAACATGTGTCCCTAAGTGCCTAGGACTGTTTAGGGGTCGCCCATGTTGCAATAATATCTGTTAAAGGTCGGTTTAGCGCGTTTGCAGGCTGCTGCTCGAACTTTCTGCATCTGGGCGGTTAACGCGGCCCGCGTAAAAGACCTTAAGGTCTTACGCGGCCCGCCTGGGCCCTGTTATCAGCTTTCACATTTTCCATTTTCCGCATAATTGTCTCTTGGCCTTTCGAAAGGGAAACTTAGCTTATTTTTGCACTTTGACCCCTCCTTATTTATCTACAAGGGCCTTAAGACTTGTACCTACTTTGCCAAGTCCCTGGACATTTCTGGTTAATCCGAAAAGTCATAACTTTCAACGTTAACGCTTTAACCCCTCGCATACGAATTTGATCATAACTTTCTCATACGATAACGAAACTTTATGAAATTTATATCGTGCATTCTAGTGAGCATAATTAACCGTTACAAAGCTTCGGGTTTGTCAAAAGGTCACTCAGAGGTATAACTTAAACATGTTGACACATTTAACCCTTGTGGTTTGTAATCTCTCACTTTTAGCTTCGTATGATCCATGATTTATTCGTTTGGTGATATAAACATCATGCAGGGTTAATGTACAATATATTTATTCACTGTTGACATTTAGAACTCGTATTTTCATATACTTTTGATGTTTGTCAACTTTAGTCCTTTCATAACATTCTTTCACACGGTCAAACTTATGACACGTGTCAACATATTATAGGACGTGAATTTTCGAGGTGTTACATCCTCACCCCCTTAAAATAAATCTCGACCCGAGATTTACTGAAACAAATATGGGTACTTTTCTTTCATCGTGGATTCAACTTCCCACGTATATTCGGGACCTCTACGGGCATCCCATTTTACCTTTACAATAGGCACATGCTTCCTTCGAAGCTTCTTAACCTGTCGATCTTCAATCGACAATGGTTTTTCCACAAATTTTAAGCTCTCATCTATATGCACATCTGTATGTGGTATAACCAGTGATTCGTCAGCGAAGCACTTCTTCAGATTGCAGATGTGGAATACATTGTGAATTCCACTGAGCTCTTCAGGTAAGTTTAGCTTATAGGCAACTGACCCGACACGTTCGATAACCTCGAAAGGTCCTATGTATCTCGGGCTTAACTTGCCTTTCTTACCAAATCGCATCACCCCCTTCCAGGGTGATACTTTAAGCAACACTTTGTCGCCTACTTCAAATTCCATAGCTTTACGCTTTGGATCTGCGTAACTCTTTTGCCTATCTCGGGAAGCTTTGAGACGGTCACGAATCTGGACAATCTTGTCCGTCGTTTCGAACACTATCTCCGGTCCTGATAATTGGACATCTCCAACTTCCGCCCAACAAACAGGCGTTCTACACTTTCTACCGTATAATGCCTCAAAAGGCGCAGCCTTGATGCTGGTGTGGTAGCTATTGTTGTAGGAGAATTCGATTAACGGCAGGTGGTTATCCCAACTACCTCCCAAATCGATCACACATGCACGTAGCATGTCTTCCAACGTTTTAATAGTACGCTCACTCTGGCCGTCTGTCTAAGGATGGTAAGCCGTACTAAAGTTCAAACGTGTGCCCAAAGATTGTTGGAAGCTTTTCCAAAAATGAGACGTGTATCTAGTATCTCTGTCAGAGATAATAGACACAGGTATGCCATGTAAAGCTACAATCTTATCCACGTATAACTGGGCTAACATGTCGGAGCTATAAGTCTCCTTGATGGGTAAGAAATGTGCTGACTTAGTCAGTCTATCAACTATAACCCATATTGTATCATTTCCTTTCCTTGTTTTGGGTAACTTGGTGATAAAATCCATAGTTACCGTTTCCCACTTCCACGTAGGAAGTTCAGGCTGTTGAAGCAAACCTGACGGCTTTTGATGCTCGGCTTTGACTTGCGCACATGTCAAGCATTTAGCTACATAGGTGGCTACAGACTTTTTCAAGCCTATCCACCAATAATTTGCCCTTAGATCCTGGTACATCTTATCAGCTCCAGGGTGAACGGAGTATTTGGAACTATGGGCTTCCTGGAGGATGACATCTCGAAGTCCTCCATAGACTGGAACCCATATTCGTCCATTCAATCTCAGAACTTCGTCTTTGCAAAGAGATAACTGCTCCTCAGTTACTCCTAGCTTTTCATTAGGATAGTTAGCTTCCAACCCAGCTTCCTTCTGTGCAGCTAACAACCTTTCAGTTAAACTGTTCTTTATCTCCATGCGCTTGGCATTGATTCGGATGGGTTTCACCCTTTCCTTTCGACTCAAGGCATCAGCGACTACATTCGCCTTGCCGGGATGGTATCTGATTTCACAATCATAATCATTTAAAGTCTCCATCCAACGGCGTTGCCTCATGTTTAAATCTTTCTGGTTAAACAGATGCTGGAGGCTCTTGTGATCAGAATAGATCACACACTTGATTCCATATAAATAATGCCTCCACAGTTTTAGTGCGAATACAACGACACCCAACTCCAAGTCATGGGTTATGTAATTCTTTTCATGCACCTTTAACTGTCGTGATGCATAGGCAATAACGTTGCCTTTCTGCATAAGCACACACCCCATGCCAGTGTGCGATGCATCGCAGTAAACCACGAATTCTTCTATTCCATCTGGCAATGTCAGTACTGGGGCGTTGCTCAACTTTTGCTTCAGAATTTCAAAGGATTCTTGCTGCTTGGGGCCCCAAACGAACTTTACTTTCTTCTTAGTGAAGGAAGTTAGGGGTGCAGCAATCCTTGAAAAATTTTCAATGAAACGTCTGTAATATCCTGCCAATCCCAGGAAGCTACGAATCTCTGTAGGCGTCTTTGGCTCTTGCCAGTTCATAACTGCTTCTACCTTAGCGGGATCCACTTGGATACCACGGTCACTAACCACATGTCTAAGGAATTGGACTTCTCGAAGCCAAAATTCACACTTAGAGAATTTGGCATAGAGTTTCTCACGATGTAGGAGTTTGAGAATACAGCGAAGGTGTTTCTCGTGGTCAGCTTGGTTCTTTGAGTAGATAAGAATGTCGTCGATGAAAACGATGACGAATTTATCTAAGTATGGCTTGCAAACGCGATTCATGAGATCCATGAACGCGGCCGGTGCATTAGTGAGCCCAAAAGGCATCACTAGGAACTCGTAATGACCGTAACGAGTCCTAAATGCTGTTTTGTGCACGTCTTCATCTCTAACCTTCAGTTGATGGTATCCTGACCTCAAGTCAATCTTCGAGAAATAACTTGCTCCTTGTAATTGATCGAACAAATCGTCGATCCTGGGCAAAGGATATCTATTCTTGATCGTGACCTTATTAAGCTCACGATAATCGATGCACAGACGCATCGATCCATCCTTCTTCTTGACAAATAAGACAGGTGCTCCCCAAGGAGACGAACTAGGTTTAATGAAACCTTTGGCCAGCAATTCATCCAGTTGCGTCCTTAATTCCTTCATTTCTGTGGGTGCTAACCTGTAAGGTGCTCTAGCAACTGGTGCTGCTCCAGGGATGATATCAATCCTGAATTCCACTTGCCTATCTGGTGGCAAACCAGGTAGTTCTTCCGAAAAAACTTCAGGGTATTCAGAAATGATTGGGATGTCTTCAATCTTTGGTTTAGGCTCATCAATAATCACCTGTGCCATGTAGATGGCACAACCCTTCTTTAAACACTTGGAAGCCTTGAGCATAGTCACTTGCTCAGGCAATCCATATTGGGTATCTCCCCGAATGGTAAGTGATTCACCAGACGGAGTCTTAATTACCACTTACTTTCTGTTGCAGACAATTTGGGCCTGGTTATGAGATAACCAGTCCATACCCAAAACTATGTCAAAACCGGCCAATTTAAAGGGAAGTAGGGATAGAGGAAAAGAGTGGTTCTTAATGGATATAACACATCCATCTAACACAGTAGAGACGGTTTCTATGGTGCCATCTGCTAACTCCACCTCATAGTTTACACTTAAGGTTTTGACAGGTAAATTCAGCAATTTGCAAAACTTATTATCAACGAAAGACTAATCAGCGCCTGAATCAAAAAGTACTCTTGCATAGACATCATTTACAAGGAAAGTACCTGTAATCACATTGTCGTCTAGAACCGCTTCCTTTGCGTCCATTCTGAAGACTCTAGCATTAGTCTTCTTCACCTCTTCAGGCTTCTTGGCATATTTAGGGCAGTTGGTTTTAATGTGCCCTTTCTCATTGCAACGGTAGCACGTTGCGTCCTTCAGCTGTTTGCAATCCAAGGTCTTGTGATCCTTGGACTTGCATATCCCGCAAGCAAAAGTTCTTTGCGAGTTTGAATCGAGTCTGCACTTTCCAAAGTGTTGTTTCTTGCAAATCTTGCACTTGGGCTTCTCACCAGAGTGATGCCCATCTTTCCTTGACTCAGACCCTTTCTTGTTGTCACCGTTCCCACGGTGCTTCTTGTTCGATCTCCTTGAACTATCATCTTCACGCTTTCTCTTCTCAGCATCCTTATTCCTCAGCGATCTTTGCCTGACCGCATCCAAGGTGAGGGACAAAGATATGTCAGCTACAGATCTAAAAGTAGCTGGCCGAGAAGCCTTCACGCTTGCCTTTATCTCGGGGGCTAAACCACCGATAAAACGAGCTATTCTTTTTGGTTCCGGGGTCACCAGATATGGAACCAACCGGGACATTGTGTTGAAGCTCGTGAGGTAAGCTTGACAGTCAAGGTTTGTCATAACCAATGATAGAAAATCAGACTCTATCTTCTCAACCTCATGCTGGGGGCAGTAATTTTCCCTGATGAGGGCAACAAATTGATCCCATGACATGCTGTACAATGGGATTTTCCCGGTGGCTTGAATCAGAGATCTCCACCAGGCTAAAGCTTCACCCTTAAAAGATTGCGACACATACTTGACCACATCCTTCTCAGCGCATCCGCTGATATCTACAACTGTATCCATCTCATCCAGCCACGTCATACAGTCAATGGCTCCCTTCTCCCCAGTGAAATCCCGGGGTTTGCAGGAAACAAAATATTTATAAGAGCATCCCTTGTCACGGGGCCCTTGATTAAGTACAACCTGCTGAGATGGAGCACTGTGGTGGTTTGAGGAAAGTCTATCATCATCCTTCTTGGGTTCATCCTTCTTGGAAGGTGGCTTCGAATGCGGAGTAGATAGGGTCCTACTCCGAGTCCCACTATACTCTTCGTACTGCCGCTCCAATGCCTTTGTAACTGCGTCGTCGACCAACGCTTTTAATTCAGCACCCGTTAGATTAATCCGGGCGTTATCAATGTTCTCCACTGGATGGCTATTAATTTCGTCTGAGTTAGCCATTTTAATTGAACTGTTACAGAAAACAAGGACAATAGTTTATTTGGGAGTTTATTATGGAATTGCCTCTTAGGGTAATTCATTAACCATGGTAAACAGAGACTATATTTGGTTAATTTATTAATCGTATTTAATTAGGATTTCAATTATAATTTATCCTAATTATAGACAATAACAATATATATTAGCACATAAGGCCTAGTCACATGGACATTTTAAATCATAAGCCATGTTTTCAGAGAATTACGGCTTTAAGGTTTGAATCATAGTTCATTACCTTTTCTGACAGGGAGCCATAGCTACCACTGTCTTTAGTCTCAGAGGACATTAACTATAGCCCGTAGGCACTTCCCTTCTAAGGGATGTTTATAATATGATCATCTCTTAGGATGATATAAGCCATGATTTCAGAGAATCAAGGCATCGAGGTTTGAACCTAGTTCAATACCTTTATCTGACAGGGAGTCATCACTACCACTGTCTTTTGGCTCATATGGAAATGAGCAGGGCCCGTAGGCACCATATTACCACGTATGGTTAAAATATGATCATCTTAATTGATGATTTAACCCATGATTCAGAGATCATTTAGTTGGGTTAGGAATCTTCTAAAGAATCCTTTTTATAATGACGTGTGTGATTTTAACAATTCACATCTGCCAGGAGTGTTAACATGTTTACAGATGTTAACAGGGATTTGAATCTTTTAAACAGGTCTTACAATTATGGCCAGGTCTTTATAAGGACACTCAGGCTAGGTTTCACTCTTAAGATTCTTATTCAATATTTAAATAGGCAGCTTATTATCAAAAAGGAATGATTTTGATTTATTTATTTCATATATAATATTTATGCCGATAAAAGCAAAAATGAAATTTATAAACATAACATTCCATTAATTTATTAAAAGGTTACACGTCGCCCTAAACGGGACTCTTTAATAAACAAACTTACCCACGCAGGGGTTCAAACAACATACATACCCTCGTAGGGGCTTAATAACAAACATACCCACGTAGGGGCTTAATATCATAATAGTCCACGCATGGACTTACACAAATAACATACCCTCGCAGGGGTTAACAGAAGGATAGACCCACGCAGGGGCCAAAACAAACAAGCATACCCACGCAGGGGTTTACACTGCAAGACTTGCCCACGCAGGGGCTTAATAACAATCGGAGGATTCAGTGGTCCTTCTTGCTCTTCCCTTTGATCAAGCTTGTCAATCCTTGGAAGAAGCTCTGTCTCTCCCTGCATTCGCGGTGAAAGTCTCGTTCAACCTGATCCAGTCTCTGAAGAATTTCCTCCCGTTCTGGGGGAGAAAATCATGGCGGCTGCGATTACGTCCGTATAATTGGTCTGGCAGGTATCTGGTACCCATGAGTTGGGTACCCAACTCCAAAAGGAGCGCCATAGGGTCCTTCTGGGTTAAAGGCGTTATAATTCGCCGCTACCATGTAGGGGTCAGCTTCACCGTAACCGTAGTTGGTGTGAGACGGCGGTTCAAACGGGTTGTACGCCATCGAACCCGTGTATGCTGGGATCGGGTTATCAAAACCCATAGGTGGTGGTTGCTGTACAACTGGTTGCGAAGGTCCACCCATTTGTGGATCTTCTTGATGTGGCGGATAATGGCTGCCACTTGACTGCCGAGGATAACTAAAATGAAAGTCTCCTGCTCGCGAAGACATACGCGCTCCGGTTCTCCTACGCCTCGGCGGTTGTGGAGGTGCCGGCTGAACTGGTGGCGGAGGAGGTGGTGGCGTGACTGCCACAAACCGTGAATCCACAGAGGGATCCTGTTGCTGCTGCTGCTGAGGCGGTGAATGGCGAGGAGGTGTATAATACCATTCGTGCCTGGTAAACATAGCCTGAAAGCTGTCTGGACCACCATAGGGTGATCCGTGGAAAGAAGATCCATCCGAGATCTCGATGGGATGGTTCGGCGTACCACTCGCTGGCTCGACGGGGTCCGTGTCCTCGTCCATATCCATAGCGTTGTCTCCCGAGAAGTGGTCCTCCGGTCCCAATGGGTTAAAACCCACTGGTTCTTGTATATAATTCGCCGGGTTAAACCGGCCCCTAAAAGCAGGTGTAGGGTCACCAAAGGAGTGGTGCGATAAAGATCGCTGTCAAGGTATGTAGGACGGTTGGGGGTTGTTGGGCTCATTTTCCGAGTGTGGCCCATAGGAGTTATGAACAGGAGGTGTTGAACTGTGCGAAACCGACCGCCTAGCCGGTTCGAAAAGGTTTCTCCGATTCTGTCATGGATCGTCACTCTCGGTAGTAGAAGGAGCTCGCACATGCGAAGGTCCTGCCTCGTTGTCATTGGGGGCGGTGATTGGCCCCTTTCCTCGTCCTCTTCTTCAGAAGAATCTTGGAGGCATTTTAAATCCTGTCAATACAACATGAGATAACGACAAGAATATATATATAATAAAGTAAAGGACAACAAAATCAAACAAGTTGGAATTTGTCCTATGTTATTTGTCTAGACTCGAAAGTTTAGATATGTGCAATTGTGTAACTGAGATTAAACACAAAAGGCTAGTGTTTAATTCACTCAGTGTTGGCTCTGATACCAACCTGTCACACCCCGGATTTCCACGTGTCACCGGTGGGCCCGGTAGGGGAGTATCGTGACGTGGTTGGCAACATAATAGTCAAACAACACAATATTTAATATGCACAGCGGAAGCAAATTGTAAGATATAATTCATCCGAATTTAATATTGTAATATCAAATGTCACAATATTCGGAAGTTTATCCACAGACGGATCGAAAATAAAATGGAAACAATAGTTCAACAAACTTTAGGCATCTTAAGCTTGCGAGACTTCTATTGATGCTAAGGAGAAATCCCAGCCAATTACGCTTAGTACCTGCATTTAATCTTTTTAGGAAAATACGTCAGTTTACACTGGTAAATACAATCAACTGACTCATTTTGGAAAATGATTGAAAATTTATTTGGATGCACGTGGCATAAACATTTTATTTAACTTGGGAGAATTATTTAAATATATAATCTTGTGAACGAATTACATGTTCCTTGTGCGTTCAGTAGCCCGGATCGTATCCGGGTTAAAGATCAATAGACACACCACATTATTCTTTTGTGCACTGACGGGTGTACGCCTACACCCCGCGCTTAAGTCGTGGCCATTTCGTAAAATGATGCCAAGGATATCCAGGACATGGTCATTAACCCCCCCAAAGGCTTTAAGTAACAAGACTGTTTAAACGAGCCGATCAAATTATTCAATTAACCACCCAACGATGGAAGATTTGATGCCCGATCAAGCGGTATTCTATATACCGTAACCCAAGCCCGTATAGGGAAAATAAGTTAAAAGTATTTACCTGAGCAATGTAATAATCACAATAAGCAAAATGCAAGTAGCTTTTACTGGTCCTCCTAATCTGGAACGAAGGTTTATAATAACCTATTAGAGTCCTAACGGGTCTTTAGTTAAGCTTAAGCTTAGACCGGTTAGTTTCAAAATACGGTTCGTACGCACGATTAAGCGAAGACCGGATAGAATGTGATTTAGACCCGACAAGTTCAGAGACTTGTTTAATATGGGTATTTCATACACATTCTGGATTTTGAGATAAAACCGATAAGGTTTAACCCGTTTCGGCTAATCTATGTAAACTAGTTACATAAACCGAACCGATCGCGTAATAAGCGTGACGGGTATTCATATGAGCCATTTACAGGTTTCCTAAGTTAATATACTTCAAATATGTTGTGACATCAGTAAGATATCATTTATTATGCCCGAAATGAATTTAAACACAAACTATGCCTCGTAGGGGTAGTTTGGTCATTTATAAGGTGATAAAAGAGTTTAAGTAGTATCCTGAGTTATAGGTCTGATGTAATCAGCAAATATAATCAATTTGCTAAGTTATATCAGTAGGGTGAAGTATATATATGAAATTTATCAATTATAACCAAACTATGCACCGTAGGGGCATTTTGGTAATTTCACATAAGCCGAAAAGCTCAAAACTGAAGTCTGAGTTTAACAACCTTTGCTTACTGTTAAAATATTATAATTTGCCTCAAATATCAGTAGCTATCAACCCTTGTATGTTTAAAATAATTCTAGTGCATACTATGCGTTAAAAACGCTTAAAAAGGCGATTAAAGCCATTTCCGGGTTCGATACATAAGGCTGATATTTTTATTATTCCAGAAAGCTAAAAATAATTTATTTATCATATGTGATCAGTAGCAAAAGGTTTGGAGTTGATTAGATATGTAAAACTCAGTTTTATGGCCCGTAAGGGCAAAACCGACAATTACCGGATTAAGCCTACGACTATTAGTTATGCTCAGCCTAAAATTAATTAAAAATCTTCAAAAATCCCAAAATAATATATTACATCAGTGGGTAATAAGTTTGATATCAAAAAGTAGGCTTAACTAGGCTATACGTTAATTACGCCGTTTAATTAACATAAAGCTTTCATTTTACGCTAACGAGCATAACTCTTAATCTATACCTCAAACTGATGTCAAACTTTGTATACAAGTTTATATATCAGCAATTAAAGTTTCTACTCTTTTACATTTCCAAAAATCACGTTTTAAGGTAATAAGGGCATAATGGTCAACATATGAGCAATTAACGGAATCATGCGTATTAATCGGTTATCTAATGAACCATGGTGTATAATCACAGAGGGTTATACTAGCATGTAACCTGGTCCAAATGAAACTCTTAGGTATTTCTAAATCATACCAAAATGGGTCAGAACTGAAGTCAAAGCAAAAGTCAAAGCTTTGCGACTTTCGGTTCCGAACCGGGTCTAAACAGTAAATTGTCGGGTTGAACATGTTTAGACATGTTCTTACACTAATTACCAAGTTATAATAATGATCAAACAGGTTGTATATGTTCTACATTGCTAATTATGCATAATTTAGAATTTAAGTATCCTGTTGACTTTTTAATCACAAGTTTGACCCGACATTTGACATAGTTAGAGTGTGAATCAGGGGGAACCCTTTTAATGGTTTATTACCCATATAATTACCAACTTATAACTACTTTCAATTCGACTAATCACTGGACCATTAGTGATTAATCTTGAAGGCAACCGTTAATTACGACGGTTTGACTTTTAAGCTAAAACTAAGCTAAAACTTAATTAAGAAAGGTTAAGTATACTTACAAGAGTCCTATGAACGACCAGAGATCACTTGAGAGAAGTTTTGAGCTCCAGAAGTGATCAGGAATGCAAGAGAATGTGTGAAGAACAATGGTTGCAACTCATGGGCCTTTTATAGTGAATTTTTCACCACAAATTGTTGACAAGCAGGTCTACCCCTGACCACAACTCACCAACATGTGTCCCTAAGTGCCTAGGACTGTTTAGGGGTCGCCCATGTTGCAATAATATCTGTTAAAGGTCGGTTTAGCGCGTTTGCAGGCTGCTGCTCGAACTTTCTGCATCTGGGCGGTTAACGCGGCCCGCGTAAAAGACCTTAAGGTCTTACGCGGCCCGCCTGGGCCCTGTTATCAGCTTTCACATTTTCCATTTTCCGCATAATTGTCTCTTGGCCTTTCGAAAGGGCAACTTAGCTTATTTTTGCACTTTGACCCCTCCTTATTTATCTACAAGGGCCTTAAGACTTGTACCCACTTTGCCAAGTCCCTGGACATTTCTGGTTAACCCGAAAAGTCATAACTTTCAACGTTAACGCTTTAACCCCTCGCATACGAATTTGATCATAACTTTCTCATACGATAACGAAACTTTATGAAATTTATATCGTGCATTCTAGTGAGCATAATTAACCGTTACAAAGCTTCGGGTTTGTCAAAAGGTCACTCAGAGGTATAACTTAAACATGTTGACACATTTAACCCTTGTGGTTTGTAATCTCTCACTTTTAGCTTCGTATGATCCATGATTTATTCGTTTGGTGATATAAACATCATGCAGGGTTAATGTACAATATATTTATTCACTGTTGACATTTAGAACTCGTATTTTCATATACTTTTGATGTTTGTCAACTTTAGTCCTTTCATAACATTCTTTCACACGGTCAAACTTATGACACGTGTCAACATATTATAGGACGTGAATTTTCGAGGTGTTACATATGGATTATGAAGACTTGATCGAATGCTTTGCTTCCAAAAATGTTAGGAGAGCCGCACGATTCGCTTTAGTAGGTAAATTTAGATTATTTTGGTATGATACTTTTGTTTTGATGATTGTTATAACAATTCTTGCCATATTATGGTGTTTTATGTATGATTATTGGGTTTATATTATATGGTCCCGATTTATTTTTACTCGCACCAGGCCTAAAATGTTTTGAGATTTCTCGGAGACGGCACTGATTATAACGTGCGTAATTGTGTCAAGTTAATCACTAGTGTGCCACCCCGTTCAATTGAAAGCCTAGGGTAGGTCAAATGTGCGGTTGAGATGATGGCGTATGTTTCGCACGATAAGGTGGTCTTGTACGTTAAGTAGCTTCGTTAAATATATATCATATGTTAAAACAGTTATGAAAATGTACCTTTGCGGAAGGACCACTATCAGAATCCAAAAAACGCGTTTTCTTCATCACGAGAAATCCAGAATCCTTTTTGCGAATAAACTGCTTTCCATTGTTTTCTGGTTAACCATGCTCTTAGGCTTGTTATCTTTAGTAGCCACTGATCTCCGGTGTTTCAATATTTAACTTGTTAATCACCAACGGTTTTTTCATTGGTGTGTTTTCATTAGCAACCTCAAGAGTTGTTTCTTGTTTCACAGGTGAGAGTTTCGTCTTAAATTCTTTTGTTGAGAAGCGTCTTTTAAAAGATGGAGACAAGTGAGAAGCGTTAAGTGGCTCGGTTTCATCGAGATTGGTAGTATTTTGACCGATGAGTTCATGGGCGAAGAGTTTGCAGAAATTGTAATCTCTTTTCGGTTGAATGGCTGTTTCAGTTATGAATTGTAATCATAACATGTGAAAGTAGAAAGATGGATTTTAGTTAAAACTAGGGCTGCAAACAAATACAAGCAAGGCCTTTTTCCTGTTCGTTGGTTAACAGTGGCGAAGCTTGACCCGAATGACGGGGAGGTCGAAAACGTATATACCAAAAATTTTCTATAGAACCGGGGGGTCGAAAACGTATACACCAAACAATTTCTATACGAAAACTATATATATAACACTACTGAGCGAAAAGTTCAGGGGGTCGGGCGCCCCTCCCCACCCCTTCTATACTTCGCCACTGTTGGTTAAGGCAATATATATGTTCACAAAATCCAATGCTTTACACTCCAAAAATAATCGACAATTTTCGGTTAATAATACGAACCGAAATGAGGGGGGGGGGGGGGGGGGCTAGCATACTGTGCAGTCTAAAAAATGATTTCATCAACTATATCACATTATGTTCTTATGAGGGTAAAAAAATTACATAATTTGCAAATGGCATCAAAACATGTCTACGAAAAAAGAATGTTTTTTTATGGGAGTTAATATTCACACACCCCTCCTCTCTAGAGTGAAAAAGGATGTGGGCACTGGGCAGTGGCGCACCTTAGAAGGGGCCGGAGACGCCTGACCCTCCGAACTTTTCGCTCAGTAGTGTTATGTATGTAGCTTTCGTATAGAAATTTTTTGGTATATACGTTTTAATTTTAATGGTCTAAAATAACTTGTTATTCACTAAACGTCGTAATTCTCTTGAATGTTCTTATTGCATCATCTTGTACATTATGCTGAGAAATTTTTTATTGATGATAATTACAAATGAAAGGCATGCATGCATTGTTGCTCTCCAGATTCTTTTGAGGATATATGCAATCATTGACAACATTATTGAAAACAAACCTTAATAAAGACTTTACTTCCCTGCAGATAACAACAAACGAGCCATGTTTTGTCAGTCTACTGTTTACTATATTCCTTTTCTTAGCAAAATGTCACATTGGCTAAATTATACAAACATGAATGCATGGGGTACAGTAACAAGTGGCAAACATAGCGACAAACAATTGTATATATTTTTCATATGTTTTTTTTTTTTTTTTTTTTGAAGGTGACTTTCTGTACTGGACCAGTGGTCACCGGGTTCATGTCAAAGACATTCCCCCGTCAGCCCCGCGCCTGCGGACGCGATGATAACTTGATATTAAATGCCCATCTTTCATTTACTCTAATTTAGTTTTACACATTCTAACATAACTCGAAATAAAAATAAGAGTTAAGTGACATGCACGTCCCTGTGATTTATGTATCCAAATTTCAAAATTGTATCATTTTCCTCTCTAACATTCTCGAAACGTGTTATTTAAGTTCAAAAACCTAACCCCAATTAAAAAACTCAGTTAGCTTAGGGATAAATAGTCATTTTATGTAAAATGACCATTTCAAAACTCATTAGCCCACAAAATTTATGTAAAATGACAATTTTACCTCTGAGCTAATTGAGTTTTTTAACTGGGTAAAGTGTTTTGGACTGAAATGACACGTTTCTAGGATGTCAAAGATGAAAATGGTACAATTTTGAAATTTGGTCTGAAATGTTAAAAGTAGACAAACCACAGGAACATAAATGGCACTTAACTCTAAAAATAATCAGGAAATATGAAACAAAAAATAACCAAATACTAGCTAGGTTGTTATGTCTAAATAGTTTAACAAATGACGTGTTTTGTTTGACATATCAATCTGTCAGTCTATTAAAATTCGAATAAAAGTATATTTTATGGCCAAACTGTTTAACCGGCCCGCCTTTTACTTGATTACAACTCATTTACATCCTCCAAGGCAAGGGCGTAGCTTTGTGGGGGCGGCCGACCCCCCGAACTTTTCGCTCAGTAGTGGAGAGTAGTTAGTTTTCGTATAGAAATTTTGGATATATACGTTTTTGACCCCCAGTTTTATAGAAATTTTTGGTATAACTTTTTCGACCCCCCGGTCGGAAATCTCAAGCTTCGCCACTGCTCCAATGCAAACTCGTGGTTTACAACCTGTATGAGTTGTTTAGATAAACAAGTTAATTATACGATTTTAAGGATGTCTAGGATGGGGTTTATGCCATTGACACTAATATATGTTGAGCTTCCCAAAATGAATACAACAACTCTATTGAGTTGTAGACTAAGACTTAAGAAAAATCACTTGAATCGCTATTAGAATAATATGGAGCCGTTGCAAACTTTTCAATGTGGTCTATAGAGTTGTAGAGGATGAAAGTTAGGCCTTAATTAAGAGAATAATTTATATTTGATGAATTGGGCCAACCATTGGCCCTAAAATCCGTCGTCTCAGCCTATTGGTATGAAATATCGCAATTTCTACAAATTTTGGTTTTTTAATCATCTCCTTTTTAAATGTGAATCATTTTAATGAGGAATTTTGGTGTATACCATCTGAGTCCGACGTTGTTAAATTCGATCCGACTCATTTAACTTATGAGAGCTTGATATTAACTTATATGAAACTTTATTTCTAAAGTTCAAACTTAATGTGTGAAGAGTTTTAGAAACTTGGACTCAGCTTCGTTATTATTTTTTATCATAGTTTATATGTCATATTAATTATTTTATGATATATATCTATCTAGGGGAATGTTCATTTGAGAAGAAATTTAATGTGAGAAGAAAAAGAAGAAAGGGCATATTAGTAAAATACTATTTCATTTATAACTCGTATCATTAATTTTCTCTCTCTTTAATTAATTAGTCAACTAATCATTAATTATCCTACATATAATCTACAAAACCTACACATATCATAATTTTCCTACATATACCTTACACATTATAGAATTTTATCCTACACAGTAGAAATTTATCCTACACACCTCGAAATATATCCTACACAACTCGTAATTTATCCTACACAACTACAAATTTATTCTACACTATAAATTAAGTGGTTTTTTTAATTTTGAAAAAGTATATATTTTGAAAATGAGTTACAAATTTAATTTAGTTAGTTATTAAAGGAGAAGAATACAAATTAATGATTTATGTAAGTTTACCAATATACCCTTATATTAAAATTAAATGCAAATATTAAATGAAGTAAAATGAAGCATTCTTATTGGTTGAAACTTCTTCTTTTTTCTTCTTACAAAAAAATTCTTCTCATTTGAACCTTCCACTATCTATATATCTATATATACTATATAAAGCATCTCCTTAGGACAAAGATGTAATTTCACTCACAAAAAGCATCTCCTTAGGACAAAGATGTAATTTCACTCACAATTTGTAAGACGGGAGATGAAGAGTCATGGCTTATTCCTAATCTTTCATCCCTTTCTCTCAATTTTGCCCCCAATTCAATGTATGTTCGCCCACACAGAAATCATCAGCAGAAACAAGGATGTTTAAATGATTGGAATTGAATACGACGGTTCATTTACTGAGGATTTGGCGAATGAACCTCCGTCCTCGGTTATTAAGACGTGCCATTTACTCTAGACGCTTCAGATCTGCTCATTTACAAACCCTATCTCCAATGGAATCGTCATTCGGCATCCCGTTCCTCTCCATCACCTGCAACACACGATGTCTACTGCTTTATGTCCAGGTTT